>JAQZBX010005012.1:27704-57971 GCA_029593785.1 Cabassous unicinctus | reverse complement strand
TTTTTTTTTTTTTTTTTTAAGAGTTACTGAATATTGAAACTGGGACCTGGTATGTATGAAGCAAGAATTTAACCATTGAGCTCTACCAACTCCACCAGTTAGGTTAGCCTTCTGAAGACTTCTGAAAACTTGTCTTCTGCATCTGCCTGTCCTCTTTTACCTCAGGCTGGTTAGGCTTCTAAAGTTTTGGCATTTTCCTCTCCAGGCTTCCCACTCTCCCTGGATGTTAAGCACCATTCACCCTGCCTCTCACTGATCCATATCCTCTCTTCCCCAGTGCAGGTGGGTGTATCAGTCTGCCTGCTCAATTCCCCCCTTCCATCTCCCTGGAGCTAATAAATCCAGTGGAACAGTGCCAACAATGGAGATTCAGATAGATCAGCACAGATATGGGACCATCAAACTATTGAGGGAGCCCTATCAAAACTTTCCCGCAGTTTTATGATCCCAGGGGCTAGGAGTGGAAAAGTACTGAATACTGAGACTCAGGGGAGAAAGTGTCTTCAAAGTGTCCCTCTCTTTCTTCCAAAAAGATCTCAGGAGATCATTATTAAGAAATCTCATATCAGGGAAGCCTCTTGATTGAGGAACCTGGGCTAGCAATGCAGATGTGAACAAGCTCATGAATGGCCAGGGTCCCTGAGTCCTTGACTGCAAGTCAGTTCAAAGACTACAATGAACTGGCTGGGCACCATTTCTGCTGTGGGATGTTCAGCTTTTCCCCATGTAGCCTTTCATGAAAAGCCTTTGTAGTTTTCTATATTCAGTCATGAAAAAACATACATATATTTTAATCAGGTATCAACTCCTCAGAAGTAAAGAATATTGATGTGTTAGGATGAATATATTTCAGAAATCAGAGTCAAAAAGCACTTGATCTTATCTATAAGGAAACAAATACGTATTAAAGGATATGTGATCACTTTGTTGAAAAAAAGTTTAACTCTCTAAATTTTATCTATATTCAATGGAGTACTCTAGTTATATAACGTAATTTTGAAAAGAAGAATATATTCTGAATTGCATTTAGAATTGAACCCATGATTAAAAAGCAGTCCTAATATAAACACCAATGGTTTCTGGAACTTTTTTTTTTAAAACCTTTTCTTTAACCTTTCAGAGAAACACTCTCCACACTGGAAATACAAAGTCATAGTACATATAAGAGAATACAATAAATAAATCCTACTTTGGACCCTTATTCTAAATATGTCATGTCCCTTCTGAGATGGATTTTCTTGCATTTCCTCTTCCAGGAGAGGATTATAAAGACCCAATTCATTTTTGCCAGATTTTGCTACATGACCGCCAAAATAAAAATATGGATATAAGATATAGCATGTTGATACATGTTTAAGTATGTCTTCATTCTGCCACAGGAATCAGTAACATTCCATAAAGAGGCTGCTCCAATTACCTGGGCATAGAATGTTAATGGTATGGAGTAAAGTCATAGCCAAGACACAAGGGCATTCACAGTCCTTTGCTCTATGAATGGCATAGAGTAAAGTCATAGATAAGCCACAGTTTGAAAATAATTTTTGCTGCTCTCAGCATCAACACCAACAGAAATCTGTTTTTCCAATAAGGAATTATCATGTGATATTTAACCTTTAAGCCCTATTGCTGTTATGAATTAGTATTTTTAATTTTCTAATGTTACTGAGAAATTTTCTAGGGTAAGTATTACTGAGATAAATATAACTTGGTCATGATATGTTTTATTTTTCATCACTCATGCCCATTTATTTATTTATTAAACAATTTATTGAAGTGTATCATTCATACGTGAACATACATAAATTATGAGTGTTCAGTAAACATCGTGAACTTACAAAACTAACATGCATAACATCATACAGGGCTCTCATACATCACCCCCCACAAACACCCTGCATTGTTGTGAAACATTTGTTAACAGATCATGAAAGAGCATCATCAAAGTATTGCTATCAACTATAATCCATATCTTCCTCCTCAATACATTTTTTAAGGATTTATTTATTTACTTTTATCCATTCCCCACCCTCTATCTTTGCTGTTTCTGTGTCCATTGGGTGGGCGACTCTGTGTCCGTTTCCTGCTCTCTTCTCATCCTTCTCCTCCTGTCTTCACTGGGATTTGATCATTGGAAACTCTGATATGGGAGAAAGGCATCCTATCACCTGTGCCACCTTAGTTCCTGTTTTTTTGGTGTGTCAATTCTTGGCTCTCCCTTAAGTCACTCTCCTGTTATGTCATCATCTTGCTCCATGGCTCGAGGGGCCTGGCAGCTCACCTGCACATGGGGCCTTGTGGTACACTTGCCCATGGGGCCTGGTGGCCCACACACTTTCTATATTTTTCTTTTTTTAAATTTTTACCAGGAGATCCTGAGAATAAGACCCAGGTCCTTCTGTATGGGAGACAGATGCCCAACCACTGGAGCCACATCCGTCCCCCTGGTATATCTCCTAAGGTGACCAAAGATACCAAAAGTTACAGTCTTTTCCCATACAGGATGGTCATATAATAATTCAGGCTTAGTTTATCACTAGCATTCCAAAAACCAGACCTAGGGAGAAAAACTAGTCTTGGGACACATACATGGTTTCTAATATAGCAAATGTTTAGCCTACCCTGATTATCACAAAATCAGGACATTGAGAATATTTGTATTTTTTATTCTTGAATTACCGAGTTTCTTGAAACTGTTCTCTTCTATTGTATCAAGTTCCATTTCATTTCCAAATACGCTCCCAAATCTTTCTATCTTCCTTTTCTTATTTTGAATGGTGTATTATACCACTTAAATATTTCTATTGGTCTAATTCTTCCCTTAAGTGATCTTTCCAAATGGCAGTCTCATAGTAGTTCTATTCATGTTTCATCCAAAGAATTTGTGAACATTATGGAAGAGAATACTTGAAACTTATTATATTTTTCATCCCAATAGCAGTTTTATATTTTTGATATGTAATTCCTTATTTTACTTCTTACAAGTTCTATAATTCAAGTGCATAAAAAGTAATTATAGGAAGCGGGTGTGGCTCAATCGATAGAGCTCCTGTTTACCATATGGGAGGCCCCAGATTCACTTCCTGGGGCATCCTTGTGAGGGCAGGCTGGCCGGCCCGTGCGGCGCGGTGGGCTGATGCGGCAGGACCTCACAGCAGGAGGTGGGTGTGGCTCAATCGATAGAGCCCCCGTTTACCATGTGGGAAGCCCTGCGTTCACTTCCCAGGGCCTCCTTGTGAGAGCAGGCTGGCCCATGTGGCACGGTGGGCTGATGCAGCAGGACCTCACAGCAAGGGGGAGATAAGCAGACATGGAAAATCACACAGCGAATGGACACAGCAAACATAAGCAGCAAGGGGGGGATAAATAAATAAATAAATAAAACTTTAAAAAAAAGTAATTATAGCTGAGATAGAGCAAAATGGCATTGATTTAAGTGGGTACTCACTAGATCTCTCAGAGAGAATGGCTGAGAAGGGGCAAGATACTGCCTGAGTGAGCGGTTTTGGAAACCCACAAAGCAGGAGGCTTCAAGGCATCGATATGGAGAGAAATGGACAAAGAGATAAAAAGTCCAAGGGAAAACCATGAGTTTCTCACCCCAGGGATGGGAAACAGCAGGTGGCTAAGCCGCACTCTCAAAGCAAAAAGCTGCTATAGACCCCCAGACTCCAACTAGCTACTGAGTGAGAGGGAGCATTCCTAGGAGTGGGAGGGTTCTGATAAATGGTGGGAAGGGTTTCCTTTCTGTGGGCTTAATTACCTGGACCCCCTTTGAACTTTAGGGAGCACACCATCTGGCAAGAGGTGGCTCAGGGAAGAGGGGAGAAGTGAATCTGCTAAGGCAACCTGATTCACCTAATTGAACTGGGAGAGATGAACTTGGACTGGGAGAGAGTAGAATCAAGCAATTGACTACTCTGGTGCTGAAAACTATCAAAATTTCAACTTCCCTAAAGGAAGTGAGCAATATGAAGTGCTTAACAATCTTCCAAAGGCCTATTTAAGGTCCCATGGGAGGAGGGGGATGTCTGGAAGAGGTTTGAGAGTCATTTCTCTGTGGTGAGTTTGGATACCAGGATCCCATTTGAATTTCAACCTGAACAAGACAAGTGAGTGGGGGTCTGATCACACAGGCTATTGCACCCCACTGCCCTTAGTTTACTCCCTAAAACCTGATTCAAAACCTGCAGAGGGTAGATTGCAAGGTGATTGATGAACAATGGCAGCCTGAGAATCTCCTCAGGAGTCTAAGAGGAAAGCCTGTTTTTCCTAAGGTTTTGTTTGATTGCTTGCTGGAGTGTTTGTTTTTTGTTATTTTTTTCCTGCTTTCTCCACCCCCCCATTTTATTCTTTTTTTTAAAATTAGGTGCTGTTGTCTTGTTTCTTATTTGGTAAGTTTCTCCCTTCCATTTGTTTCCCCTCTTTTTGTATACCAATTTTGTCTACCTACACTGATTCTTTTCCTGCCCTCACCATCTTTCTGCTTTTTTCTTACATTCCATTTCTTTTTCTTTAGTCTTCAATTTTTCTTGTTTTAATTTCTATATCCTCTATTCTCCATTTTCTCTCTTTTCTAACTTTTTTCTTGTTTTTTATTTTCTCTTCCCTCTCTTCTTATGATTCTGGCATGTAAATTCATTCTAGATATTTTCTCTATTCAGTTTTTCATTTTATTGTTTGTACCCCACTTTTTTACTCTTATTCCTCTTCACTTCTTACATGAGTTAATTAATTATTTTCCTATGTCTTAAATAGTTCCTTGTCTAACTTTTACTCTTATTATTACTATTCTCTTCTTACCTGATTCCCTTTCTCTGGCCCTTATCTTTTTCTTTCAAAGGAACATAAAAAACAGCAAGGAAATAGAATAAGAGAAACAGGGTGTCAAAGAGAAAATTTAAAACACACACACACAAACAGCAACTAAATAAAACCCCAAAGTATAGAAAGAAACTAATCAACTAATAACTTTCAAGATAAAGAGATGCCTAAACACCAACAAAAAATTAAAAACCATACTAAGAAACAAGAAGACATGGCCCAGTACAATGAACAAACTAAAAACCAGGAGGAGATGCAGAACATGGAACAACCAATCAGAGATGTCCAAAGAAATATCATGAACCAACTTAATGAAATGAAAGGACAGAATAATGATATTAAAGAGACACTTGGAGAACATATTGAAGAAATGCTAAACACACATAAAAAAATAATGGATATAATGGTGATGAAAGTCACAATCCAAGAAATCAGAAATACACTGGAAACATGTAAGAGCAGATGTGAATAGGCAAAAGAAAGAATTAGTGATGTGGAAGACAATACATCTGAAATCAAACAGATAGAACAGATAGATAAAAACTTAGAACAAATCCAGCAGGAACTTAGGGATCTGAAAGAAAACACAAAATGCACAAATATACACATTATAGGCACCCTAGAGGGAGAAGAGAAGGGAAATGGGAGTGAAAGAGTGTTAGAATAAATAATGGCAGAAAACATTTCAAGCCTATTGAGGGAGATGGATGTACAAGTCCAGGAAGTTCACTCTTTATACTCAAAGAGTGTAAATTCCAACAGGCCTACTCCAAGACACATACTTGTCAAATTCTCCAATGCTCAAGAAAAAGAGGGAATACTGAAGCAGCAAGAGAAAAGAGAAACATCACATACAAGGGAAGCGCAGTACGATTTTGTAATGATCTCTTATCTGAGACCATGGAAGCATGAAGGTAGTGGTACGACATAGTAAAGGTGCTAAAAGGAAAAAAACAACAACTTCCATCTAAGAATTCTCTATACAGCAAAGCTGGCATTCAAAAATGACGGAGATTTCTAAATATACACAGATAAACAGAAATTAAGATAGTATTCCATTAAGAAAACTGCCTTTCAAAAATATTAAAGGGAGTTCTGCAGGTTGAAAGTTAAAAATGGGAAAGATAGAGCTGGAGGAGAGTGTAGGAAAAAATTTTAAAAAAGAGAATTGTAAACAACATATGGCATACATAAACTCAAAGAAAATATGGCTAATGTAAGTAATTCCTTAACAGTGATAACACCGAATGTTAATGGATTAAACTCACCAGTCAAGAGACACAGATTGACAATATGGGTGAGGAAATATGTCCCATCTATATACTGTGTACAAGAAACCCACCTTAGACCCAGGGAATCAAGGAGCCTAAAAGTGAAAGGCTGGAAAGTAATTTTACAAGCTAACAACATCCACACAAAGGTGAGAGAAGCTATACTAATATTGGAGAAAATAGACTTTAAATGCAAAACTCCTTTAAGAGACAATGTTGATCACTATATATTATTAAAAGGGCTAATCTTTCAAGAAGAAAGAACAATCATAAACATTTATGTAACTAATCAGGGTAGCTCAAAATACATGAGGCAAACACTGGAAAGGCTAAGTGGAGAAATAGATGCCTCTACAATTATGGTGGGGGAATTGAATATACCATTGTCACCATTAGACCAAACATATCAACAGATAATCAATAAACAGACTTTGAATAATACATTAGAGGATCTGGATCTAATAGACATACAGAACACAACACCCAGATACAGTGGGATATACTTTCTTCTCGAGTGCAAACAGATCATTTTCAAAGATAGACAACATGTTAGGCCACAGAACAATTCTCAATGAATTAAGAATGATTGAAACCATGCAAAGTAATTTCTCTGACCACAATGGAATTAACCTGGAATTCAGTAAGGGCCAGATAACCAGACTAGGCACAAAGATATGGAAGTTAAACAACACAGTCTTAGACAAACAGTGGGTCAAAGAGGAAATTACAAAAGAAATCAGTAATTACCATGAAATGACTGAAAATGACAACAGAACACATGAAAACCTATGGGATGCAGCAAAAGCTGTACTGAGAGAGAAATTTACAGCCCTAAATTCATGTATGAAAAGGAAGAAACAGCTAAAATTTAACACCTAACAGCACACCTAGAGTAATTAGAAAAAGAAAAACTAACCCCAAAGGAAGTAGAAAAAAAGGAGATAACAAAGGTTAGAGCAGAACTAAATGAAATAGAAAATTAAAAATCACAAGAAAAAAAATAAGCAAACCAAAAGCTGGCTCTTTAAGGTCAATAAAATTGACAAACCCCTACCTGGACTAACAAAGGAAAAAAGAGAAAAGATGAAAATACATAAAATAAAAATGATCCCATAGTAATAAAGAGTATCATAAGAAGATACTTTGAAAAACTACATGCCATTAGAAAGATAATTTAGAGACAAATTCCTAGAAACACACAAGCAGGCAATAATGATGAAAGAATAAATTTATGGACCCAACAGTCCAATCACAAGTAATCAGATTGAAATTGTCATCAAAAACCTCCCAACCAAGAAAAGCCCAGGACAAGATGGCTTCATAAGTGAATTCTTCCAAACATTCTGGAAAAGACTAACCTCAATCCTGCTTAAACTCTACCAAAAAATAGGCGGAGAAGGAACATTGCCTAACTTATTCTATGGTGCCAAAATTCCCCTAATACCAAAACCAAACAAAGAAGCCACAAGAAAGGAAAATTACAGACCAAATTCTCTAAAGAAACTAGAGGTTAAAATCCTTACCAAAATACTAGCTAATTGTATTCAACAACACATCTAACAAATTATACACCATGAGCAAGTGAATTTTATCCCTTGTATGGAAGGATGGTTCAACATAAGAAAATCAATGAATGTAATATACCACATAAACAGATCAAAAGGAAAAAAATCACATGACCATCTCTATAGATGCAGAGAAAGCATTTGACAAAATGCAGCAACCTTTCCTGATAAAAACAATGTAAAGGATAGGAATAGAAGGAAACTTCCTCAACATGGTAAATGGTGTATATGAAAAACCCACAGCTAACATCATGTAGAATGGTGAAATCCTAAAAGCTTTCCCTCTAAGGTCAGGAGCAAGAGAAGGATGCCCAGTACCACCACTCTTATTTAACATTGTGTTTGAAGTACTTACTTGAGCACTTAGTCAAGAAAGATATATAAAAGGCATCCATATTGGAAAGGAAGGAATCCAAATTTCACTATTTGCAGATGACATGATCTTTATACATAGAAAGCACTGAGAAATCTACAACAAAGCTTCTAGAGATTATAAATGAGTTCAGTAAAGTTACAGGTTAAAACATCAACGGACAAAAATCAGTAGCAATTCTGGACACCAATAATGAGCAATCTGAGGAGGAAATCAAGAAAAAAAATCCCATTTACAACAGCAACTAAAAAAATCAAATAACTAGGAATAAATTTAACTAAAGATGTGAATGACTTATACATAGAAAACTACACAACGCTGCTAAAGGAAATCAAAGAAGACTTAAATAAATGGAAGAATACTCCCTGTACATGAATGGGAACTCTAAACATCATTAAGATGTTGTATAAGCCAAAGGGAGACTGATGCAAAACACTAGAAATTGGTTGGTTTTAATAAATCGTATTTATTTGGAGTAGAAGCTTACAGTTACCAGGCTGTAAAGCATAAATTAATTCCCCCACCAAAGTCTTTTGCCATGTGTTAGAATAAGATGACTGCCGAAATCTGCCAAGAGTTCAGGCTTCCTAGGTTCCTCTTTCCCCAAGTCTTGATTATCTTTGGGCTCAGCTCCTCTGCTATTTCACCAAGGTCAGCTCTAGACTATAAGGCTCTCTAGGCTTTGCCTTCATCCCCAAGGCCAGGTGTAGACTATCAGGTGAATGGCTCTGTCTTTCTCCCCGGGCCTACTACCATGTCTAAGAGCCATCTCTATTCCTCTGTGTTCTTCTCCTGTGAATTCACTCTCCAGACTCAAGCTTAAAACTCAGAATCAGAATTCAAACTCTGTCCTTTGCTATGTCTTTTTTCTGTGAGCCCTCACCCACCAAGGGGTGGGGTCTCAATGCCCTACTGATGTGCCTCAATCAAAGCCCTAATTATGACTTAATCACACCCACAGGAACTGACCAGTTTACAAACATAATCCAATATCTATTTTTGGAAAACATAAATAATGCCAAAGGGCTACAGATGTCTACCCTACTGAAACTGATCTACAGATTTAATGCAATTTTAAATAAAATCAAAACAGCATTTTTTACCAAATTGGAAAAACTAACTATGAAATATATTTGGAAGGCAAGGAGCCCCAAATAGTCAAAGACATATTGAAAAAGAAAAAGAAAATTGGAAGAATCACACTACCTGACTTTAAAATATAATATAAAGCTACAGTGGTCAAAAGAACATAGTATTGGCACAAGGATAGACATACCAACAAATGGAACCAAATTGATAGTTTTGATATAGATCCTCACATGTACATTCATCTGACATTTGACAAGGCCACCAAGCCCACTCAACTGGGAGAGAATGGCCTCTTCAACAAATGATGCTTGGAGAACTGCATATCCATATTCCAAAGAATGATAGAGGAACACCATCTGGCACCTTATAAAAAAATCAACTCAAGATGGATCAAAGATCTAAATGTAACAACCCAAACCATAAAAACCTTGGAAGATAATGTAGAGAAGCAACCACAGGAACTTGTAATAGGAAATGGTTTCAGGAATTTCACACCAAAAGCACTAGCAGCAAAAAAAAAAAAAAAAAAAAAAAGGGTAAATGGGACCTCCTCAAAATAGAAGCACAAGCAGTGAATAAAAAATAGATAACTGAGACCTCCTCAAAATTAAAAACTTTTGCACCACAAAAGAGTTTGTCAAGAAAGTGAAAAGCCAGCCTACACAATGGGTGAAAATATTTGGTAACCATATATCTGATAAGAGCCTAATATACAGCATATAAAAAGAAATCCTGTATCTTGAAAAGAAAATGACAAACAGCCCACTTAAAAACTGGGCAATTGATTTGATCAGACTCTCCTCCAAAAAAGAAATATAAATGGCTGAAATGCACATGAAAAGATGTTCAGCATCAATAGACAGTAGGGAAATGCATATCAAAATTACAATGAGATAAGGCTAAGAGACTTCAAAGTGAGTTGGGAGGTCATTCCAGAGGTAACGTTTATGCACAAATCAGCAGGATCTCATACACTGCCAAAGTGGATACTACCCCAAATAGTGGGGCTCCTGAGGGTTCTGGAGACATCCAGGTCCTATGGTCAGGGCAGATATCTCTGTAGTTTGGTGCTTTGCCAGTGGGCCCTACTTTGGAGTTTGTTTTCCTGAAGGTGACAGAGTTGGACTCAATTATGGCTTCCCTACACATGGCTCATCTGCCCCTTCTATTTAAACCTATACTTGATGTTGGAGTTTGTAGGTGTATGTCTAGAGACTGGAGTCAATGGGCTGTCCATGTGCAAGCTGGGCTCAGAACCTCAGTGCAGTTGCAACACTGACTCTCCAGTTCATTGGACTCACCCAGGACAACTAACAAGGAGGTGACAATTGACAATCACCATAACAAGGAAACAAGAGAACTGACAACTGCAAACAAGAGAGTCCGATTCATCAGCTGTATGTGATCGAAGTCTCCTCTCAATTAGAGGTGGAGTGGACAACACCATCCCAGAAACCTCAGGATTGGGGAATGAACTATGGACTAGAGTGGACTTACTGCTATTCTACTATAGTCATATTGTGATGCTAGCATTGGAAGAAATTACAACATTGATGTGGAGGCAGTGAGATGGAAAAACAATTCTAATATGGGAGGTTTTTTGGGATGTGCGACTCATCCTGATGACATTGCAATGACAGATATAGGCCATTTTAAATCATGACATAACATGCAGAACTGTGTAGGAGCGAGTGTAGGCTACAATGTGAACTATGGTCCATGCTCAGTGTCAAAGCCCCAGAATATGCTTATCAATTGCAATGAATGCACCACACTAATGAAGAATGTTTATGTGGGAGGGTTTGGAAGGTGTGGGGAGTGGGGCATATAAGAATTCCTATATTTTTTGTGTGACATTTATGAAATCTAAGCATCTTTAAAAAAAAAACAAGAAGAAAACAAAAAATTGAAATATATCGTCAACTTCACAGAAATTCTGACAATATTAACACATATTTGGAGAGATTATTATCTTATAATTTTAAACCTTTTAAAATTCTTCCTTATAGTCTTATTTTCTCACTTTAAATTTTATTCAGCTATGCTCTTTTTTTCTGAAGTATATTAGCAATACATTTTTCCCAAAGAATTAAGCATTCCTGTGCAAAAGATTACTATTTTTCTGTTCCTTATTACTCTATAATTTGCATTTATTTTTATATTTTATCTATATGCTTTCCTTGTAGATAAAATTATAACATTACTTGAAGGATGTAGAGTTTATATTTTTCTTTCTTTTTTAATTTTAAGAAAAATTTATTGATACACATTTTTCTATAACCTTTAACTTTTTTTCCCCTTGGTTTTTAGATACTAACATGCTAAATCTAAATAGTATAAATGCATTTGCTTTGAGCTCATTTGTGCCAATTTAGATAGAATTGTTATAATTCGGACCAGATGATAGTCTATAATTTTCATTAATAAAAATGCTCATCTTTGTTGCATTTAAAAAAAAAAACCAAAATTGCAATGAGATACCATCTTACACCCATTAAACTGGCAGCCATTAATCAAACCTTGGACAACAAGTGTTGGAGAGGATGTAGAGGAATGGGAACTCTCATCTGTGTTGGCGGGAAAGTAGAATGGTGAAGCCTTTGTGGAGGACAGATTGGGGGTTCCTCAGAAAACTAACTATAGATCTGCCATATGATCCAGCAATTCCACTGCTGGGTATATACCCAGAAGAATTGGAAGCAAGAACACGAGCAGATATATGCACACCAATGTTCATAGCAGGATTATTCACTTGCCAAAAGTTGGAATCAACCCAAATACTCATCAACAGATGAATGGATAAACAAAATGTGGTATACACATACAATGGAATATTACTCAGCTGTAAAAGAGAATACAGTACTAACACATGGGATAACATGGATGAAGCTTGAGGGCATTATGCTGAGTGAAGCAAGCCAGATATTGAAGGACAAATATTACATTGTGTCTCTGATATGAATTAAGCAAATTGAGCAGATTCAGAGAGCTAGAGTTTGGGAGATAGGTTTACAGAAAATAGAAAGGGAGAAGAAGGTTAAGAGCCAACACCCATACGGGTGAAATCTATGATAAGGTGGAAGTGAGTAGTTGTGCAGTGAAGAGATATGACAGGGGTGTGGTGATACTTTTGGATTGGGTGGTGCAAGTTTGACAGGGTGGGTTGGACAGTCTATGGAATTGGGGGAAGGGTAGGGGGAGGGAGCATATGGATACTGGGTATTGATGGGTATGTGTTTGAAACTACAATGTTGGGAAAGCTCTTTGGGCAATATGACAAGGAAGGGTTACAGGTTTAGGGTGTTGGATGGGGGCCATTCAGGACTGGGCATACATGGGGCAGTCTTCTAGAGAATGTGTTAATGATCATTTTGTCATACTGTGTTGTAACAGTGGGTAGAGAACCACAAAATGAGCAGGAAGGAGATGGACTCCCATCCTGGGGAGGCCAATATATTCTCATAGGGATACATGTCTCTCAAGAGCCTGAGACATTTCTAATAGGGGAGGAAAGACCAGTGTGTCAAGCCCTTAGTGTTGGAGAAGATGCTGAGAGTCAGAGCATAAAGGGTTAAGCATTCTAAAAGCATGCTTGCTGGCAGAGACACATTAGTAAATGTCTCCAAGGACACTGCATACTGCAGATATCAGTGGGAGGATGTAAGGTGAAATGAACTCACCACACAGATGATGTTGTCTGAATTCCCTCTGAATTCCCAAGAAAGATAGTCTGGGAACTCACAAACAGGTAGCATTCTCACACACCAGCTGAGATATTAGATAGACTAAGGCATTTAGGGCTAGAAACAATGTTTATACTTATGCTCCTTGGTAGACTGCCAGAGAAGGCAGTGTTCTTGCTGTAGTAAGAGAAACACAGTGGGAAAGCAAGGTTGGGGGGAGAATTTTTGCACTGTTGTAAGCTGAATAAAAGAGAGGGTCACAGTGATCTCGGGGCTGTTTTTGCCTGAGCAAGCTGCAGCCCTCTGCTTCATATGCATCAACTTGTTTGATTCTTCTTTTGCGCCTCACACTGACATCAACAATTAGTGTTGTTGCAAGCAATTATGGATCTTGTCCTTCAAGGAGTGAAACCTGGTAATCATCATGGGCCCTGAAGGGAGGGGGATATTAGAATAGATGGTAGAGGGGTTTTTAGGTGACAATGGAAGTGTTCTGCATGATCTTGCAATGTTGGATACAGGTCATGTTAAATTTCAGAAAAAATTTAGAAAAGTTTATGATTTAGAAATAATGTAAACATTTGACCATGGCTATTAGCTATAATTCAATTTTTTGTACATCATTTGTAACAAATGCACTAACCACACAAAAAAATGTTATTAACATGGGAAGGGGGAAAAGTGGGAATATGTTGGGTATATGGGAGTCACCTATATTCCATCAACTAAAACTTCTTTAAAGACAAAATTTAAAAAGTAAGACATTGGGGAAGAAATCAAAGAAAATGTTTGTATACATACAGGACAACAGATACTATAATGATGGAAGGCAAAATGTTGAAAATTTTTAAAAATATTTTTCATTATTTTTTAATATACCAATTTTTAAAATTTTACTTTACTTTTAATTTTTCTAAATTATTATGTATTTTATTTCTGATGCTTAAACTTATTATTATTTCATTTTCCTATTAATTATATTTGGCAGTATTCTTGGCTTCATTTTTGAAGATGTTTTGGACCACAGAAGTGTTACAGTTGTGGCAGGGGAGGATCATTTGTGTGGGGCATCAGTGATGGGGAATACATGGGAAGAAGTTCACCTGGGCATCCATATAATGTCTATAAATGTGTTCAGATATTCATGGGGCATTGTCACAGTGAGTAGAGGTTCGCACAATAACTGAAAGAGTGTTGAATTCCCATCCTGTAGAACTCTGTCACATTCTCTAATGGAACAGAAACAATGCCCCAAGTACAGGAGCAAAGACTGGTGAAGAAGAATGGTCCATTGATAGGCCCTTGATATTGATGACTATGCTTATAAGCCTTTACTTTCAAATTGCAACATAGCCTAGTGTTCTAGGGTACCTAAGTGTTACCTCCTGAGAGCTTCCATGTTGCTCAAATGTGGCCTCTCTCTAAGCCAAATTCAGCATATAAATGCATTAACTTCCCTCCAGCATGGGACATGACTCACGGGAATGAGCCTCCCTGCCACCAAGGGATTTCTACCAAACACCCCTAGCAATACAACTGGAAAAAGCCCTGAATAAAAGGGGGAAATGTAAAAGCAAATGAATTTATATGGTTAAGAAACTAAAAGGTTAATCAGGAGGTCATCCTAGAAATAAAGCTTAAGCAGGTCTCAGCAGGATCTCATAGACTGCCAAAGTTGATACTACCCTAAATAGTGGCACTCCTGAGGGTGCTGGAGACACCCAGGTCCTATGGTCAGGGCAGATTGCTCTGGAGTTTCAAGCCTTGCCAGTGCGCCCTACTTTGGAGTTTGTGCTTCTGAGTATGACAGAGTTGGAATCACTTGTGAATTCTCTACACATGTGTCTCCCTTCCCTTCTATTTGAACCTATAGTTGGTCCTGGAGTTGGTAGATTTATGCCCAAGAAACTTGAATCTTGGGGCTGTCCATGTGCCATCTGGACCCTGAGCCTCAGCAGAATTGCAACACCTACTCTCCAGTTCATTGGACTCACCCAGGACAACTAACCAGGAGGTGAGGATGGACAGCCACCATACTAAGGAACTGAGAAAGTCTACAATTGCAGGCAAGAGATTCCCATCCATTATCTGTATTGGATCAAAGCCTCCTCTCAATTAGAGTTGTAGTGGGCATCACCATCCCAGAATCCTCAGGATTGAGGAATAAAATATGGACCAGAGTTGACTTACTGGTATTTAACTATACACTTATTGTGATTCTAGCTGTGGAAGAAATTAAGACAGTGGTCAATGGAGTGCTCAAGGCAGGGATAGGGAAAAAGAGGCATAATATGGGGACACTTTTGGGACTAGGAATTGCCCTGAATGACATTGCAATGACAGATACAAGCCATTATATATCTTGCCATAGCCTACAGAATTGAGTGGGAGAGAGTGTAAACTACAATGTAAACTATAATTCATGCTTAGTGGCAATGCTCCAAAATGTGTTCATCAATTGCAATGAATGTAACATCCTAATGAAAGAAGTTGTTAATGTGGGGAAAAGTGGGAGGTGTGGGGAGTGGGGTATATGGGAATCCCTTATATTTTCTATGTAATATTTTATGTAATCTATTTTAGAAAAAATAAAAGACATATTTAAAAATACATGTATAAAATATTTTTAAAATGCATTATAATGCTACAAGTGGTTATATCTCTAGGTTATGAAATTATGGGTGACTCTGGTGATCCTCTATAATTCTATGATGACCATATATTATTTTTCTAATTAGAAAATAAAATTTATTTTTTAAGAAAACAAGAAAACAAAGGGAGTAGAGGAGGTCTTCACTCAAATGCCTTGCATTGTAAACAGAAAATTCCTGAGGTCTAGGAGAAGAAGCTGATTCCAGGCTCTGGCTCAACACAGGCTCAGATAATATAGAAAGGGTGCTTTAATTCCTATTTGCCACAGGCTGATCATCTTGATAGGAAGGCTAAGCTCTGAAGGAGACCATAAGCCAAAGCATAACCAAATTGTAAAGACATTAAAAATTGATTTGTGTTTGTTTTGAATAGCTCCTGGCATTTGAAAAATTCTCTGTCATATCACCAAATGGATACAAATTAAGAGAGAGTGCAGGGGAAAAAACCCCAGACATAACATACTAAAATATTATAATGTACAGTTTGCAACAAAAGATTATGACACACAAAGAAACAGGATATGATGACCTATCTAATGGAAGAAGAGTAAAATCCAGAAACCATCAATGAGGACAAGACTTTGCACTTACCAATAATAGATCTTAAAAAATTGATCTTCAACCTACTCAATGTGATAAAGGAAAACATGGAGAAACTAAAGGATATGAGGAAAACGCTTAATGAACAACATGGGAATCACTCCAGAGAAATATTATAATTAAGGAACTTAATAACTGAAATGAAAAATTCTGTAGATCATTTCAAAAGCAGATTGTATGTGGCAGAGAAAGAATCAATGAACTCAAAGATCAGACAACTGAAATCGTTCAGGCTGAGGAACAAAAAGATTAAAAAAAATAAAATAAAAAAGAATGATCAAAGCCTAAGAGAACTGTGGGACACCATCAGGCATATGGGCATCTCAGAAGAAGAAGAAAGAGACAAAGGGGTAGAAGAAATATCCAAAGAAATAATGGCAGAAGATTTCCCTGATTTAATGAAAGACATATGAACATTCAAGAAGACTAGAAAACCCAAAACAGGATAAACTCATAGAGTAACAAATACAGACACACAATAAGCAAACTGGCCAATGACAAGGACAAGAAAAAAGTTCAGAAATCTCTCAGGAAAAGCAATGAGTTAGGTACAAGTAATCCCAATAAGATTAACTGTTGATTTATCATCAGAAACCATGGATACAGGAACATAGTGGGTAAGAATATTTAAAGTGATGATAGAAAACAATTGCAAAACAGGAATTTTATATCTGGCAGGGCTTTCAAAAATGAAGGAGAGATTAATGCCTTACTGGTTAGTTGAGATATTCTCATTCTTCTTGAGTTAGTGTGGGTGTATTTGTTTTTCTAGGAATTTTTACATTTAATCTAGGTTATCCAAATTCTTGACTATCCAAGTTCTTGGCATATGTTTAATAATATCCTCTTATAAACCTTTTGGTTCCTGTAAGATCAGTAGTAATGTTCCCCTTTCATTTTCTATTTTATTTGTATGTGTCCTCTCCATTTTTTTCTCTTTCAGTCTAAATATATGTTGGTAGATTTCATTGATCTTTTCAAGGAATCACCTTTTGATTTGTTGATCCTATGTTTTAAATTCTCCACATCTACCGCTGCTCAAATATATTTTTTTTTGTTTTGATTTTTTACTTTCTTCTGATTACTTTCAATTTTGTCTGTTCTTTTTCTAGATCCTCTAGTGTTGAGGTAAAATTTCTAATTTGAGATCTATTTTAACTTTTGTAATGTGAACATTGATAACTTTAGGTTTCCATATCAGAATTCTTTTTGCTGAATTCCATGACTTTTGGTATGTTGCATTTTCATTTTCCTTTGCCCTAAAATATCCCCTAATTTCAGTTATGATTTCTTGTTTAACCCATGGATTGCTTGAGTACTTTGTTTAATTTCCACATATATGTGAACTTTCCTTTTTTCCATCTGTTATTTACTTAATTCCATTGTGTTTGTAGGAGGTACATTGTATGATTTCAATATTTTTGAATTTATTAGGCATTGTTTTTGGGACCTCACGTGTTGTTTATTCTGGAGAATGAACATGTACACTTGAGAAGAGTGTGTATTTTGTTACTATTGCATGAAGTATCCTATATGTGTATGTTAGGTCTACTTGGTTTAGAGTATCTTTTGAGTCCTCTTTTTCCTTATTAATATTCCTTATAGATGTTATATCCATTCTGAGAGTGGTGTATTTGAATGTACTATTATTAATGTAAAGCCATCTTATTTCTCCATTCAAATCTGTCAATATTTGCATCATATATTTTGTGACTCTACTGTAAGATACACACACATACACATGATCATGTCAGTTGATGCAGAAAAGGCATTTGACAAAATCAGCCACTGCTTCTTGAAGAAAACACTTAGAAACCTAGGAAATACAAAGAAACATTTTCAACATGATAAAGGGAATCTATGAAAAATCCTCAGCAAACTTCGTACTCACTGGTGAAAGACTGACAGATTTCCCTCTAAGACCAAGAACAAGAAAAGGATGCTGAATATCAAAACTGTTATTTAAAACTGTACTGGAAGCTCTAGTTAGAATAATTAGAAAAGAGAAAGAAATAAAAAAGCATTCAAATTGGAATGGAGGAATCAAAACTTTCACTATTTGCAGATGACATGATCCTATGTACAGTAAATAGTGTAAAATCCACAAGAAAACTACTGGAATTAATAAATTAATTCATAAAATGTTGGGGTAAAAGATCAACATGAAAACATCAGTATTGTGTCTATATACCTATATACTATGAATGAACAATCTGAAGAATAAATCAAGTAAAATATCCTTTTAAATGGCATTTAAAGAATGAAACAGCTAGGAATAAATCTACCCAAGAATATTAAAGACATGGACAGAGAGAACTACAAGATATTGCTAAAAGAAATAAAAATTGGTCTAAATTAATGGAAAGATATTCCATTCACAGATTGGAATAGAAATACCTTTTTACCTGGCAATCCCATTTCTTGGCATATATCCAAAATATTTGAAATCAGGGACTTGAACAGATATTTATACATTGATGCTCATAACAGCATTATTCACAAATGCCAAATGATGGAAGCAACCAAAGTGTCAAAGTGATGAATGGATAAAATGTGGTATATACACACAATAGCACATGTGAAAACATGGATGAACTGTGATGATTGAAATGAGTCAGGCACATAAGAACAATTATTGTATAACCTCCCACATATGGACTATTATAATATACTAACTCCTAGGGTTAGACTCTAAAATGTAGGTTATCAGTGGAATGAAGAATTAATGTTTAAGTTGTACAAAGTTTATTTTCAGTCATTTTTACAGCTTTGGTAATGAATAGTGGTGATGGTAGCAGAACATTAAAAGCATTGTAATTTATATCTGAATGAGATAAAAAAGGAAAAGTTAGAATATGATAATTTTTTTTTTAAATCCATAGAACTACACTACATCAACAGTGAACTAAAAGTTAAACTATGGAACACACTTAATAGTACAATTATAAAAGTGTGGTCTCATTAATTGTGGCCAACATTCTACAGCAATGCAAGGAGTTAATAATAAGGTAGTGTCTTAGTTTGTCAAAGGGCTGCCAATGCAAATGACACTTTAAAATCAGAAATATGAAGCCCGTGGGACATAGAACAAACCTCTCATATTGAGCCTTGGTAAATTGAGATTTTGATTAGAGAATCATTAACTTCCTTAGTCTCATTGCATTAAAACCAGGTGTAAAATGCAGCCAGACATGAGCAAGCTTAAAAATTTCTGATATTGTTCTCCAATTATATAAATATTGAAAAATTTGTCAGTGGAAGATTTTGTAGATTGCACCAGAGAGGAAGGAGTTCTGCAACGTGGCATTGAGAGGACTCCTGCAAATCGATGCCAGTTTCATAGAACATAGTAGCTAATTAGTTCCATAGTAGAGAAATCATTATCAGATTTTAAGTGGCTCATTCACAATTTTTAACAGACACCTCAGGAATACTTTGAAATATCAGAAATTTAGATATTTGAATGGAAAAGAACAGAATGCACATTTTAAAATGAATCTAAATATCCTGAGAAATTTAAGGGTACCATGGGATATATTTTAAAACTCCATTTAATACTCAGAGAAAAAAGGATGATTTTATATATTTGCTATGGGATAAATCCCTTGTGAATAAAAGAGACATGAATTCTAAGTGAGATTGTTTATGTGGATATACAAAAGTTCAAGCTCTAAAATGATCATTTGGGATGTTTAAGTTTTGAATAACATTTTTCACAATAAAGAATTAAAATACAAGTATATTGAATATGTGAAAGGATAAATGGTTGCCCTATCATGAGGTAAAATACTATAATTCTATCTAGGTATCCAGCTAGTTATCTTCCCCTCCTCACATTATGTGTATATTTAGAATGCAGTGGACTTAATGTGGTTTCAATGACCTGGGAAATTAAAATTCTATATCAATACGATGTCAGATGATTAAAGAATAGAGGTTCTCACTAGATACTTCTGGGACAGAAGGGGACGCAAAAGAAAAAAAGAAACTGGCAATAGAAAAATTACAGTATAAAACCCTATGAAAAAAATCTTCATGGGAAAAAAGTTATTAGTTTCATGACTGATAAGCTTACCTCATGCCATGCACATTTAATTAAAAATACACAGTCAGTAATACCAATGTAAAACATAAGAAATCCATAAAATAAAATAACAAATTGTAAAGAGAAAATAAAAAGGAAAAAGAATAGTAAATTTATATCAGGTTTCTGGAGATTAGAAACTAATAATATACATATTCAAAGATCTGCAGAAGACCTTGTATAACAGCAACACATATGATACATATTTAAATATGTATCAAGAGGTAATGCAAATTAAAGTCATATTGCCTAGGAAAAGATCTAGAAATTTGACTCAAAACTTTTGCAAGTGCATTAGCTGAATCAAAAATTGGTCAGTGGTGTTTATTTCCCTGGAAACGGTTGTACAGATAACCCAGGTAGGAAACAGTTAATTAAAAAATAACATGATAAAGTCTTCTTTAATCAATTTATTAAACATATGAAGATCTAGTCTAAGAATTGGAAGAATATGAGTAAACTTAAGACTTTTACTGAGATTCTTAGTTTTGTCAGGCTTGTGATATTCATACACTACTTGGTTATAAATATATATTTTAAGGAAGTTGTGGGTTTTCAGAACAATTATTTTGAAAATACAAGATTCCCATATCACACCTAATTATTAGCATGTTGCTTTTGTATTATATTTTTCTTACAATGTAGAAAGCACATATTTAAAAATATATTATTAACTTTATAACATGGTATACATTAGGGTTCACTGACATATTGTATACTTCCGTGGATATTTTTGTAAAAACTTGTATTCTGGTACCATATATATAACCTAACATTTCATATTTTAACCACATTCAGATATATATTTCAGTGTTAATTTCATTCAAAGTATTCTGCTACCATCACTGACATCCATCACCAAAACATTTTCATTGTTCTAAATATATAAATTCTGTACATATTAATCCTTAACTCTTTATTCCCTAAACCCTCCCCTTCCAATGGTAACATATACTATATTCTTATTTTGAGTTTGTTAATTCTAATTATTTCATAGCAGTGAGTTCAAACAATATTTGTTTTATTGTATCTGGCTTATTTCATTTAACATTTTGTCTTGAAGAGTCATCCATGGTGTCACATGTATCAGAAAATCATTCCTTTCTATGGGTGAATAATAATTCATTGTGTGTGCATACCACATCTTGTTTATCTATTCACTAGTTGATGAACACTTTAGTTGCTTCAATCTTTTGGCAACTATGATTAATGCAATTGTGAATTTGGTGAACAAAGATCTGTTTCAGCCTCTGCTTTCAATTCTTTGAGTATACAGTTAAAACTGAGATTGCCAGGTAACATGGTAATTCTATTCTTAACTTTCTGAAGAGCTTCAAAACTCCCTTCCACATGGGCTGCACCATTTTACATTCCCACCAAAGATGATTGAGTGTCTTATTTCTCTACATCCTCTCCAACATATTATTTTCTGCTTATTTTTAATAGTAGTCATTTCAGGGTATGTGAAAGGTATCTTATTGTGGTTTTGATTTACTTTTCCCTAGTGCCTAATGATGTTGAGCATATTTCCATGTACTCTTTGCTACTTGGATAAAAGTTACTGAGCAATATTGATTCCAGTGATTCCCATGCACTAGATATAGGTTTAAGGCTGAAATAGAAAGAGTGTAAGTTCTTTAAGACAGAACACTTTTTAAATTGGTAGTCAACATGAAAAAAGCAGTCTTCATATTATTCAATTCTGACATATTAAAGGTTAGTATATTCTATAGCCAACAAAATGCTTGATCGGTCTTTGTAAATCAGAAAATAAAACATTCTATTTCAAGAAGATAATGATTTATACCTTATTCATTGAAAAAAGCATATCACAAAATTCAAGAAATAACCAGTGTTCCCCAGATAAAATCTAATGCCATTTTATTGATATATCTCATTCCACTCTGTGACTACTTTTGTCCATGATGCAGAAAGCTTGAATGAATCAAGCAAGACATACCGTTTTTTTTTTTATTTCCATCCAGAGTACATGGAGAAACCAAAAGGTTTCAAAGACTTTTTTGTATTGAAGGTCATGCTTTATAGTCTACCATTTCAATTAATTAAGCAACTCTTTAAGATTTCCAATTTTGAAAATGTCTCACTGCTATCTTCTTAACGTGCTCTCAATTCCAAATTAGTCTCTCAGTTCTAATAACTTGGTTACTTAACCCAGATCCTTATATAAAAGTGAATGAAAATAGAAAAATTTAAACAGTAGGCTATTCCAATGAGCAAAATTATGTACTTTCTCTTCCAGTTAGAGTATACAGTATACTGCAATTATCTAGGTTTATAGGAACCTGTTCAAGTACATAATGCATAAGGCATGGTATTTTTCATAGGATGTTATTATTTCCCCTTTGTTCAAATTCATCACAAACATTTTCAAAAACATTTGGACAATCTGGAAATGCTTTTCAAGAGGAATACCCACAGTACACAAATGTGGTATTAGGTATGTAAATCTAGGACACATAGACATGTAGTTCATTATCACGTGGGCAAACAAGAAAAAATATAGAGACAACAAAGCTGTGGATATTTTACAAGAATATATTCTAACACAAGAACATGTATCAAATGTAAATAAACTTATTTCAAATTTTGTTTTTAGGAATTTTTAATCATAAAATTCCTTCTTAGGAACTGTGAATATCTATTGAATACTTTGCCTAAAGCAGTGTTAATATTCTTGAATGCTGCATATGATGTGGTTTATGAATCAGAGCATAATGAGTAGAACATAGACATGAAAACATTTTTAATAGATCAATTTTGCAAATAGATCTATGAAAGTAGTAGCCACAGAAATGAGAAATGAAATGACAAATGAAATTTGTGGAGATAGGTGAGGAAGTTGCTATTGCAGGCTTCCAAAGAACAAATCCTTAACAATATTTAAAATACATTAATTTGGGATATAACTAAAAGGTAGAAAATATTAAGGAAATGAACACTTTATAGCCAGGACCAAAAACATAGAAAACCTAACATCTTATTATGAGATCTTCAATATTTGTTTCATATCACAAGAAAAAAATGATCTATATATTGGGCTCTGTATGGAAAAGTCTGAATAGTGTCTTTGTGGGTTAGCAGGACAGACTAGCTCAATAGTCCAGGAGCCAACACTTGCATGTATGCACAGAGGTAGTGTGTTGGTTTGTCTCTGGTGCAGAGGGTGGCAAATGGCACCACAGCAATCATCAGATATCACCACAAGGAAGGCCAACTTTGTGAATACAAACAAAATATACAGGAAAACCTGGGCAGCACATTCTGGGAAAGAAATTTATTTCCTTCCTTTCCAAGAATTCACAATCAACTTGGAAACAATAATGGAAATGCTACAAAGATCTATTAGGGATATACTGCCTATAAAGTAATACATAAGATTGTATAGATGCAGTTTGAATGTATTGACCATAACAGTTAAAGTATCCCAGTCAAGACCTGCAAGAATTGGAGTACTTACAACTTGAGACCTACATGAGAGAGAATTCTATGAAGGTGGTGAGTCTGTCTGTATTTGCTGATATGCTTTTTCCTCCCTGCAGGCAAAGTAAAAATTGATAAGGTTATACTAAGAACCAAATAGGTTTTATTCCACATTACCCACATAAAATGCAAAAAAATGTTGTCAAAATATGGCTTTTATACATTTAGCCATGATACAGGAAATTGACAAATCATACTATTTTGAAAACAATGGATGCACACATTCATCTTTTTCATTTTCTTTCTTTACACTATTAATATTTATTAATTTAAACTTTCATAAAATAGAATAATGTAAGCAAAGCAAGTTATTTAAAATAAGAGCAAGAGGAGAGAGCTGCCAATAAAATAAGACAGCATAAAATTCTCCATGTTTCTGAACTACCAAAAATCTTTTAACTAGTAGCAAAAACTTACATATACTTCTAATCTCTACAGAAAACAGTTTAATTTCTATAGTAACTGGGAAGCATTAAATCCTGAAATCTGAGCTTAAAAAAAAGGAGAAAAGTCTGTATTGCCATTGATGACTCCTCTTCCATTCTCTACCCCAAGTAGTTATGGAGCCAGCCTGTGCTCAGTGTGGGTCTCTGGTATCCCTCCAAAGGGAGCAGAGGAAATCCTATATTCATAGTAGGTGGCATGCATGTCTCATAGTGTGTATGCTGTCAGCCTGAAGGACTGAACCAGGACTGAACACAGTCACAAATCTTGGCCAGAATGAGGAAGTAGATTGTGGAGAGCTAAATCTGTGTAAGAAACAACGAAATTGAGACAGCCTACTGCAAAAGTTTACTGGGTTTAATCTATATGATGGAACATCTGGGAAGTAGCTTATTGCAAAAGTAGAAGAGGTGCCTTTTGGATCCTTGTAAAATGGGAAACTTCTAAGGACATGAGCTCATGCCAAGGATACATGCTCAGAAAAGATGAGACAAGAACTTATGCTTTTGTTTCAGGATTATCTTCCTAGGAGGAAGAATACTGTCTGAAGGAGAGTGCCAGTCAACACAGAATCTATTTTCAGAATGTAAATGGTAATCTTTTCCTTTATTTCTTTGTTTTGCTGTCTCCTGGTACCTGTCTTATCACTAGCTGAATTCAAATTAAAGAATCAGATAGGTCATATTTTGCATTCCATTGTTGACTTTTTAAAAAAATATAATTTATATTGTGCAAAAAAAATGATTTTTAGCAAGTAAGTCCAAGCATACTTTAAAATAGAGGTCCTTAACCAGGGGTCCATAGACCCCAAGGGGTCTGTGGAAAAATTTCAGGTGGTATGTGAGCTTGAATTAATATTGAATAATCTTAAAGACATGCTGATATTGAATATCATATATAACTATCAGTCCCCATATTCTGAGAAGGGATCTGTGGTTTTCACTTGACTGGCAAAGGGGTCTGTGGATGAAAAAAGGGTAAGAAACCCTACTTTAAAAGAATTATGCACTATCATCCAATGGGACTTATCCCAAGAATGCAAGGATGGTTCAAAATAAGAAAGTGAATTAATGTTACACATGATGTTAGTAGAATGAAGAGAAAACCATATAATCACCTTAATTGATTAATAAAAGGCAGTTTTCAAACTCTACCACTGTTTCCTGATAAAAGCAATCAGAAATTAGAAAGAGGAGGGAAATTCCTCAACATGATAAAGGACCCATATGAAAAGCTAACAGCTAAAATTACACTCAATGGTGAAAAATCTAAAGCCTTCCTGCTGAGTTCAAAAGAATTAAAGGATGTCCACTATCTTCATTTTTGCCCAACATTGTCCTGGCAGTTCTAACCAGAGCAAATAGTATAGAAAATGAAATAAAATCAACAAAATGGGAAAGGAAAAAGTATAACATTCCGTATTTGCAGATGACAGTATCTGAAGGAATTGAAAATCTGCAAGTATACAAAACAAAGAGATGGATGTAGGAAGACCTAATACCTGAGGGTAACTTGTTTCTCTCCCTGTTCCTAGGATACAAAGGAAATAATTATATATAAATTATAATGTAATGAAGTGCAACCCTATCTTGGTGCTAAGTTCTTTTCCTTATGGTTGACTATATCCTGTTGATGCAATGAAATATGAAAACCCACTTCAATAGTTGGCCAGAGCTATGCAGAAGAAGCCCCTGGCTTTCCTCACTTCAACTTGCTTAATTAACATAGTAAAATTCCCACCAGGTGTGGAGATATCCCTCCTTTTTTTTTTCATTTTTGATCATGCAATGTATATGCAAGCATGATTTCCTGCAAATATTAATCATAAAAATGTATAACCAACTGTGTATGTTCACCCATATGCATAAAAGCTAATGCATGGTTGTATTAGTCAGCCAAAGGGGTGCTAATGTGAAATACCAAAAATGGGTTGGTGTTTATAAAGGGTATTTATTTGGGGTAGAAGTCCACAGTTACCAGGCTATAAAGCATTAAGTTTCTTCTCTCACCACAGTCCATTGCCACGTGTTAGAGCAAGACAGCTGCCAGGGTTTGCCAGGGTTCAGGCTTCTGGGGTTCCTCTCTTCCCAGGGCTGCATTTCTCTCCGGACTTAGCTCCTATTTCCTCCACAAGTCAGCTGTAGATGATCAGGCAAACAGCTTGCTTCTCTTCTCCTGGGGCCTTCTTTCCAATATCAAAACTGCTTCTCCAAAAACTGCTTCAACTCTGTTCTTTGCCTTGCCTTTTATATTCGATTTCCCACCCACCAAGGGGTGGGGCTCAACACCCTACTGATGTGGCCCAGTCAATGCCCTAATCATAACTTAATCATGCCCAGATTAACAGATCAGTTTACAAGCATGATCTAATTATATTTTTGGAATTCATAATTACATCAAATTGGCCAACGGTTACAATAGTCAAAGCAAATGCTAAGTAGTAACTTATGTATCTAAGCAAGAGTGAAACAGCAGCTGCAGGGAGTCAGGTCTGAGCCACTTTATACCGACCTTAGCTCCTGTCTGCAGACATAATAAATGTGAGTTTAACCAATTCTTGAGTTGAAGTTTTCCTCTTTGCATTTCTGGTTACCCATAAAGTCCCTGCTTTGAGGACTAGCAAAAGTTATTAGATGTAATAAACAAATTCTTCAGTATGACAAGGTACAAGTTAAACATGCTAAAATTATTGGTGTTTCTTTACATTAAATATTGAATAATCTGTAAAGGAAATATAAATATTTTCTTGACGATTACAATTCAAACATTCAAATAACTATGAGTAAATTTAACCAATGATGGAAAGGACATGTACAAAAAAAAAAAAGATAAGGCATTGCTGAAATGAATTAAGCAGTCCTAAATGAATGAAAATGCATTCTATGTAATGGACTGGAAGTGTAAAGATTATTAAGATATCAGTTCTATCTACAGTGATTTCCACATTTGATTCAATTTCCCCCAAATTCAACATTATTTGTAGAAATGGGAAATCTAATCATAAAATTCATAAACAAAGGTATGAGACCCTAAATAGCTTAAAGCATCAAAAAAAAAGCTTTGGAACTCATTTTTCACAAATTTAAAAATTAGTATACGACTACAGTATTCAAAACAGTGTGGTACTGGCAGAAAAACAAACATGTATACCGACAAGAGAATTTAGAATTCAGAAATAAAGTCTCACATCTAAGACTAACTGATATTTAGCAAGGGAGCCAAGTCTCCTCAATGGAGAAAACATAGTTTCTTCCACAAACCAAGCTGGGATAACTGGGTATTCAAATGTAAAAGAATAATGTGAATACCCGCTTCACACCTTATGAAAATTTAACTCACAATGGATTAAAGACCTTAATATAGGGACTAAGTCTATAAAATTCCTAGAAGAAACATAGGAAAATATACTCAAGGTCTACAATTAAGCAATATTTTCTTAGACTTTACACCAAAAGTAAAGACAAGACAAGAAAAAATAAATATATTAGACTGCAACAAAATTAATAATTTTCATGAATCCAAAGAAATTTACATGTAAATGAAAAGGCAACCAACAGAATGGGAGAAAATATTTGGAAACCATATATTTGAGAAGAGCTTTATGTACAGAATATACAAAGAACCACCACAACTCAAGAATCAAAAAGAAAACAACCAACAAAAAAAGGAAAAGGACTTGAATAGACATTTCTCCAAAGAAGATAACGGAAATAACCAGTAAGCACATGAAAAGAATATAAACATCATTAATATTTGGGAACTGCAAATGAAAGCCACAAAAAGATACTACAACCACTAGAATGTCTACTATTTATAAAATGGAAAATAAATGCTCATGAGGGTGTGTTGAAATATGAACACATGTACACTGTTGGTGAAAATGTAAAATAGTGCAGCTGCTGTGGAAAACAGAAAGTTTCTTAGAAAGTTAAGTACTGTATAGAATTACCACAAGGCCTGGCAATCCCACTAAAATATACATACCCCAAATAATTAAAGTCAGGGAATTAAACAGATATCTGCACACCAATATTTGATGTTCCTAGAAACAATATTCACAATTTCTAAAAGGTGGGAAAAAACGAATGTCTATCCAAAGAAGATAAGATAAAGAAAATGTGGTGTATATATACAATGGAAAATATTCATCTATAAAAAGAATGAGTAATGATATGTGCTGCAACATGGACATATCTTTAAAACATTAAATTAACTCAAATAAGCCAGATGCAAAAGGACAAATACTGTATGGTCTCACTTTTATGATACACTTATATAATTGAATATTCAAATTTATGGAATCAGAAATTACTAGGGGCAGAGTTGGGAATTGAGAATGGAGAGATAATGCTCAATTGTTCCAGAGTTTCTGCTGTGGTAATGAAAAATTTTTTGTATTGGATGATGGATAATTGTGAATTTATTTAACAACACTGAATTGTATAATTGAAAGTGCCTAAAATGATTAATTTTCAGTTGAATGGAATTGAATATTAATATTAAACTGTAATATAAATTATGAACTATGATTATGATTCAATTTTAATACTTTTTTATCAGTAGTAACAAAGGCACCATATAAAGGCAAACAGATAATAAAATAGAAAATTTTACACAGTAAAATCACATACAGAATACAGGGGACTCCCCTATAACCAACAGCCTTTGCCTTTTCCCCACTTCCAGTATTAATACCATTTTATATGTGGATGGTACCTTTGTTACAACTGATATACAAATAGTGAAATATAGGTACTAACCATGGTCAATGGTTTACCTTATGGTTTACATTTTAGACCATACACTTTTATAACTTTTGCTGGTATTTAACATGGTCTGTGTCCATCTTTGCAAGATCATGTAAAACACTTCCATTGCCCACTAAATACCCCCTCTTTCATCTATTCTATTTCTCACTTCCCCTGTCCTCAGGGCCCATGGTTACCCCTGGCTTCACTCCTTAGATGACAAGATTCATGGATACTCACAATAACACTGAGGTCTTGACACACTGGTTTGCCCTCTACTTTTAGGAATCACCCATGCTCTTGAGAGTCTCCCACCCTTCTGTTTGTGAACACATCAGTCCTCCCCAGGATGGGAGTCCAACTCCTTCTTGCTCATTGTGGGTGTCTCCAGCCTATGATACAACACATTATGAAAAAAAGATCACTCACACACTCCTTAGAAGCTGGCTCCAGATGCACCCTGTCTTGAAAGCCCCCCATCCAACACCCTTAACCAGTAACCCTTCCATGTCATATTGCCATAAGAGCATTCCCAACTTTGTACTTTGAACCACATACCCATCAATTCCCAGTATTCATCTGGTCCCTCTCCCAACCCTCCCCCCAGTTCCTTGGACATTCCAACCTACCCTCCCCAATCTTCCCACCTGTAAAATATGCACTACCCAAACCAATAATATCACTACCCTCCTGTCAGATTCCTTCAATATGCAACTACACACTTTCACCTTATCATTAGATTACGTCCATATGGGCATTGGCTCATAACCTTCTTCTCTGTTTCTATTTCCTGTAAACCAATCTGCCAGACAATTGCTCCCTGAGTCTGCTAAATTTGCTTAATTCATATCAGTGAGGTCATGTAATATTTGTCTTTCAATGACTGGCTTGCTTCACTCAACATAAGGTCCTCAAGATTCATCTATGTTACACAGTTTGTTAGCACTGTATTCCTTCTTACAGCTGAGTAATATTCCATTGTGTGTATATACCACATTTTGTTTATCCATTCATCTGTTGATGGGCATTTGGTTTGATTCCAACTTTTGGCAATAGTGAATAATGCCGCTAAGAACTTTGGTGTGTGCATATCTGTTCATAGCTTTTCTTTCAATTCTTCTGGGTATATACCCAGCAGCGAGATTGCTGGATCATATGGCAGATCTATAGTTAATTTTTTGAGGAACCGCCAAACTGTCCTCCACAATGGCTTGACCATTCTACATTCCCACCAGCAGTTGATGAGGGTTCCTATTCCCCCACATGGTCTCCAACACTTATAGTCCTCTGTTTTGTTGTCACCAGTCTAATGGGTGTAAGATGGTATCTCATTGTAGTTTTGATTTGCATTTCTCTAAAAGCTAGTGACGTTGCATTTCTCTAAAAGCTAGCATCTTTTCATGTACTTTTTAGCCATTTGTATTTCTGTCTTGGAGA
>JAQZBX010005012.1:0-27604 GCA_029593785.1 Cabassous unicinctus | reverse complement strand
GGGTGTGAAGTTCATGAAAACATTTCCTATTACAAGATCCTGTAGGTGCTTTCCTACATGATCTTCCAAGGTCTTTACAGTCTTGGCTCTCAGATTGAGATTTTTTATCAATCTTTAGTTGATTTTTGTATAAAGTGTGAGGTGGTGTTTCTTATTCTTTTGAATACAGATATCCAGTTCTTCAATCACCATTTGTTGAAGAGGCCATTCTCTCCCAGTTGAGTGGGCTTAGTGACTTGTCAAATATCAGATGACTGTATATGTGAGTATCTCTATCATAACTCTCAATTTGGTTCCATTGGTCAGTATGTCTAAACTTGTGCCAATGCAATGCAGTTTTGACCACTGTAGCTTTGTAGTATGGTTTAACATCAGGGAGAGTGAGTCCTCCAATTTCATTTTTCTTTTACAATATGTCTTTGGCTACTTGGGGCCTCTTACCTTTCCAAATACATTTTGTACTTAGTTTTTCTAATTCAGTACAAAATGCTGTTTTAATTTTTATTGGAACTGCATTAAATCTGTAGATTAGTATGGGTAGGATACACATCTTAAGGATGTTTGGTCTTCCTATCCATGAACAGGGAATATTCTTACATTTATTTAAGTCTCCTTTGATATTCTTTAACAGTGTTGTGTAGTTTTCAATGTATGAGTCATTTACATCTTTAGTTGAATTTATTCCTAAGTATTTGATTCTTTTAGTTACTATTGTAATTATATATTTTTCTTGGTTTCCTCCTCAGATAGGTCATTATTGGTGTACAGAAATGCTACTGATTTCTGAGCATTGATCTTATAGCCTGCGACTTTAGTGAATTCATTTAAAAGTTCTAGAGGTGTTGTAGATTTCTTAATGCTTCTTATGTTATCAGCAAATAGTGAAATTTTTACTTTTTCCTTTCCAATTGGGATGCCTTTTATATCTTTTTCTTGCCTCAGTGCTCAAGTAAGTACTTCTAAGACAATGTTAAATAGGAGCAGTGATAGTGAGCATCCTTGTCTTGTTACTAATCTTGGAGGGAAATCTTTTAGGATTTCTCCATTGTATATGATGTTAGTTGTGGGTTTTTCATACATACAGTTTATAATGTTCAGAAAGTTTCATTCTATTCCTATCTTTTGCAGTACTTATATCAGGAAAGTGTGCTGTATTTTGTCGAATGCCTTTTCTGCATCTATAGAAATGCAAATTTTTCTTTCAATCTGTTTTTGTGGTGTATCACTTTGATTTTCTTATGTTGAACCATCCTTGCATACCTGGGATGAATCCTACTTGGTCATGGTGGAAAATTCTTTTGATGTGTTGTAGAATATGATTAGCAATGTTTTGTTGAGGATTAGCATCTAGTTTCATTAGAGAGGTTGGTCTGTAATTTTTCTTTCTTGTGGCATCTTTCTTTGGCTTTGGTATTAGGGAAATGTTGACATCATAGAATCAGTTAAGCAATAATCCTTCTACTTCTATTATTTTGGAAGAATGTAAGCAGGATTGGTGTTAGTTCTTTCAAGAATATTTGATAGAATTCACTTGTGAAGCCGTCTGGTCCTGGGTTCTTCTAAGTTGGGAGGTTTTTGATGACTGATTCTATCTCTTTACTTGTAATTGGGCTGTTGAGTTCAATTTCTTCTTTTGTCAATGTAGGCTGCTTGTGAGTTTCTAGGAATGTGTCCGTTTCCTCTAAGTTATCCTTCTTGTTGGCATAAAATTTTTCATAATATCCTCTTATGATACTTTTTATTTCTGTGTGGTTAGTGGTGATATTCCCTTCCTCATTTATTATTTTGTGTATTTGCATCTTCTTTCTTTTTTTCTTTGTTAGTCTATCTCAGGGTTTGCAAATTTTATTGATCTTCTCAAAGAACCAGCTTTTGATTTTGCTTATTTTTTCTAGTGCTTTCTTATTTTCTATTTCATTTAGTTCTGTTCTAATGTTTCTTATTTCCTTCTTTCTACTTCCTTTAGTTTGCAGTTCTTTTTCTAATTACTCCAGGTGTGTAGTGAGGCCTTCTATTTTAGCTCTTTCTTCTTTTTTGATATTTTCATTGATAGGTATGAATTTTCTCTCTCAGTGGAGCTTTTGCTGCATCCCATAGGTTTTGATATGTTGTGATGTCATCTTCATTCATTTTAAGGTAGTTAGTGATTTCTTTTGAGATTTCTTCTTGGTCCACTGTTTGTCTAAGAGTGTTTTGTTTAATTTCCATATCTTCATCCCTAATCTGGTTCTCTGGACCATAATGATTTCCAGCTTCATTCTATTTCATTCATAGAAATGACTTTGTATACTCTCAATCTTTCTGAATTCATTGAAAATTGTTCTGTCACCTAGTATGTTGTCTATCTTTAAGTATGATGCTTGTACACTAGAGAATAATGTATACCCTGCTGTATTTGGGTGTAGTGTTCTGTATATGTCTATTAGATCCAGATCCTTTAATATAATTTTCAAAATCTCTGTTTCTTTATTGAATCTCTTTTGAGATGTTCTGCATAATGAGGATAGTGGTGTGTTAAAGTCCCCCACTATAATTGGAGAGGCATCTAATTCTCCACTTAGTTTCCCAAGTGTTTGCCCCATGTATTTTGAGGCACCTCGGTTGGGTCCATAAATGTTTATGATTCTTCTTTCTTCTTGAAAGATTACCATTTTAACTAATATATAGTGTCCATCTTTTTCTCTTACTATAGTTTTGCATTTAAAGTCTATTTTGTCTACTATATACTAATATATAGCTACTCCTGCTCTTTTTCGGTTATTGTTTGCTTGTAAGATTGTTTTCCAGCCATTCACTTTCAACCTTCTTGAATCCTTGAATCTAAGGTGGGTTTCTTGTAGACAACATATTGAAGAGTTATATTTCCTTATCCCTTCTGCCAATTTTTGTCTCTTGACTGGTGAGTTTAATCCATTATCATAACATTCAGTGTTATTATTGTGAAGGAATTACTTACATAAGCCATATTTTCTTTGGGTTTATTTATGTCATATGTTTCTTTTTCTCTTTTTGTCTCTTAGTTGTTCTTACACTCTCCTCCAACTCTCTCCTGTTTTTTCCTTTCAACCTGCAGAAGTCCCTTTAGTATATCTTCAAGGGCTGGTTTCTTATTGGCATAATCTCTTAATTTCTGTTTATTTGTGACTATTTTGAACTCTCCATTATTTTTGAATGCTAGCTTTGCTGGATAGAGAAATCTTGGCTGGAAGTTATTTTTCTTTTTTGAACCTTTACTATGTCATGCCAACTGACTTCTTGCCTCCATGTTTTCAGATGATAAGTCAACACTTAAACTTATTGAGATTTCCTTATTTGTGATGGTTCTCTTTTCTCTTGCAGCTTTAATATTTTCCCTTTGTCTTGATCATTGGAGAGTTTGACAAGCAGATGTCTTGGAGTAGGCCTGTTTTGACTTATACTGTTTGGGGTACACTGTGCTTCCTGGATATGTACATCCATCTCCCTCAATAGGTTTGGGAAGTTTTCAGCCATTATTTACTCCAACACTCTTTCTGTCCCCTTTCCCTTCTCTTTTCTCTCTGGGATGCCTATAATGTGTATGTGTCTGCATTTTGTTTTGTCCTTCAAATCCCTCATCTCCACTGGATTTTTTCTCTCTTTTTATCTATCTGTTCTACTATCTATTTGATTTCAGATATACTGCTTTCCACATTGCTAATTCTTTTCTCTGCCTGTTCAAATCTGCTGTTCTGTGATTCCAGTATCTTTTTGATTTCTTGGATTGTGCCATTCTTGTGAGTTCTTGGATGTGCCATCATATGCGTTATCTATTTCTGTGTTTTTACAATTTCTTCAGGATATTCTCCCAGTGTCTTCTTAATATCCTTAATCTCTTCCTTCACTTCATTAAATTGGTCCATAATATTTAGCTTTAATAGCTGTTCAATGTTCTGCATCTCTTCTTGATTTTTATTTTGTTTTTGGACTGGGTGATACCTTCCTGTTTCTTAGCATGTTTTGTATGTTTTTGTTGCTGACTTCTTTTTATTTTGATGGGTTTATTCAGTTGACTATCTTCTCTTGCTGCTCTGGGTTTTATTTAACTGCAGTTTGTGTGTGTGTGTGTGTGTGTGTGTGTGTGTGTGTGTTAAGTTTTCTTTTTACCACTTTGTTCTTGTTATTCTATTTCCTTGTTGTTGTCTATGTTCCCTTGAAGAAAAATGTAAGGGCCAAAGAAAGTGAACAAGGTGTGATGGTTATGCTAATGTGTCAACTCGGCCAGGTAATTGTGTCCAGGTGCTTGGTCCAGCAAGCACTGGGCTAATTGTAATACAAGAGCAGTTATGGACTTTGATCACCAATGAGTTTACTGCATGGATGGCTGATTACATTTGCATCAATAAGGGAGATTGTATCAGCAATGGGTGACGATTTTATCCAATCAGTTGAATGCCTTAAAAGGGGAAGTGATTTCAACATTCAGAGAGAATTTCCCAGATCATCTTTGGATAGCCAACTTCTCCCAGAAACTAATCAAGGACCTTTCATCAGACTTTCATCAGAGCTCCTGGTTTGCAGCCTGCCTGTGGAACCTGGACTTGTGCATCCTCACTGTCACATGAGAGACTCTTATAAAATCTCATATTCTTGACATATATCTCCTGTTGATTCTGTTTCCCTAGAGAACCCTGACTAATACAGCTTGGTACCGATAGTTGTTATTGAGGAACAAAGTCTTAAACATGGGATGTCTGAGGTGGTTCTGGGCAATTTGTAATTGGCTCTCTGCTCTAATTGGACTCAAGGGTACTAATGACTCCCTTTCCAATAATGAAGAAGTTGCTAACAGTTCATGGTGTGAGCTGGAAATAGAGATACACAAAATAGCATTACTGGATTCCCTTACTTCCATGCTTATAAGAAGCAAGGATCTGGGTGAGAGTGTTTTCAACATCTTAACAGAATTTTGTGGAATCAAAAAGTATAATGATGTTGGTTGGCTCTTGTAGATACTCTGGATACAGTTACAAAAGAAAGAGATGAGCTAAAGTTTTCAAATTTGAAACTTAAATCTCGCATGAATGATATGAAAGTTTCTACCTGTGCCTTGAAAGAAAATCTTGTTTCCTGTAGCCACAGACTTGAGATATCTGAGAATCAAACCCAGACTTTCATTGTATGAGTAGCAGAATTACAAAGGAAACTGAAATCTCCACCTCACAGTGTTTGTGCAATTAAAGTGAAGGCATTGATTGGAAAGGAGTGGAATCTTGAGGATTGGGATGAAGACATATGGGATGATGATAATATTGGTGGGGACACTGGAACCATAAATTCTGCTAAGACTTTACCATATAAACCTGTGGTGCCCTGCCCTGTGGAGACCACACCTTTTCAACCTTGTATCATCCAGCCTCCAGCCTGCCCCAGGGAGTCTAGATCTCCTTCCAGTCTTGAAGTGGGTACCAGCTAAACTGAAGCCTGCACTGCCCAGCCTCTGGCTTGCCCCAGGGAGTCTGGATCACCTCCCAGCCCTGAGGCAGGTACCAGCCTCACTCCAGCATGCACTGCCCAACATCCAGTCTGCCCTGAGGAATCTGCCTTCCAACCCCTGCTTGAAGAGATTAATCCTTTCTAACTAGAAGAAAATGCAAAGGAATGCCCTAGGTCAGTAGCCTGCAAGACATCTCTAATCCTTCTCATTACCCACCCCCACCACCTATCTTGCCTTCAAGACCTATTACTAGACATGCCAGAGACATATTACTAAAATCACAACAAGCCCCCAAAGGTGAAACACAAAGTGTGACCAATGAGGAAGTACACTATACTCTGAAAGAACTCCATGAGTTTCCAATTATATATACAGAAATCAAGGAGATATGTGTGGGAATGAATACCAAGTGTTTGGGATAATGGTGGAAGGAATATAAAGTTGAATCAGGCTGAATTTATTGATATGGGCCCACTAAGCAGAAATTCTGGATTCAACGCTGTAGCTCAAGGGGTTAGAAAGGGCTCAAACAGTTTAATTGGGTGGTTGACTGAAACATGGACCAAATGATGGCCTAGCATGTTTCATGTTGAGATGCCCGATTTGCCCTGGTATACAGCAGATGAGGGGATTCAAAGGCTTAGAGAGATTGGAATGCTAGAAACGATTTACCACTTGAGACCTCCCCACCTACCCCAGGAATGTCCAGAAGGCACACCTTTAACCAGGACTGTGAGGAATAGATTTATAAGACTAACTCCATCTTCTCTGAAGACCTCTGTGGTTGCTCTTTTCTACAGTCCAGATATTACCATAGGGAGAGCTATAATGGAATTGGAATCCTCAAACATTATGGGGATGATCAGATCTCAGTCTGGTAAAAGTCAAGTATCGGCAGTTAGTCGCCAAAGGCAAGGTGGGCACGGTTACCGCAATGAAAGGCAGATTCAAAGCAGCACACAGAATAGTCTGAGCCACATAGAGTTATGGTGTTGGCTAATAGATCATGGAGTACCTAAAAGTAAAATACATAGGCAGTCTACTAAATTTCTTCTGGATCTGTATAAGCAGGAGAGTTCTGGTCAAGTGAAAAAAACCTTAACTCAAATTACAGACATAGAGAATCACGGCCCCTTAATCAATTCCCAGACTTGAGACAGTGTACAGACCCAGAACCCCTTGAATGAGAAGGCCAGGTCCTCTTGGGGAAGGATCCTGTTAAACTGCCAAAAATTTATATTTTTCATCTTCCTTGCACCTGTCCCCAGGGAGACCTATGGCCTTTTACCAGAGTAACTGTGCATTGGGGAAAAAGAAATGATCAGACATTTTGGGGATTATTAGACACTGGCTCAGAAGTCACATTAATTCCAGGAGACCCAGAATGCCACTGTGGTCCACCAGTCAGAGTAGGGGCTTATGGAGGTCAAGTGATTGCTGGAGTTTTAGCTCAGTCCATCTCACAGTGGGTCATTTCCCAAGTTCCAGAATGCATAATTGGAATAGACATACTCAGTAACTGGCAGAATCCCCACATTGGATACCTGACTTGTAGAGTGAGGGCTATAATGGTTGGAAAAGCCAAGTGGAAGCCTCTAGAACTGCTCCTGCCTAGCAAAATAGTAAATCAAAGGCAATACCATATTGTTGGAGGGATTGTAGAGATGAGTGCCACCATCAACTATTTGAAGGATGCAGGGGTGGTGATTCCCACCACATCCCCATTCAACTCTCCTGTTTGGCCTGTGCAGAAAACAGATGGACGTTGGAGGATGACAGTAGATTATTGTAAACTTAACCAAGTGGTGACTCCAATGCAGCTGCTGTCCCACATGTGGTAACTTTGCTTGAACAAGTCAACACTTCCCCTGGTACCTGGTATGCAGCTGTTGATCTGGCAAATGTTTTTTTCCCAATTGCCATTAGTAAAGACCAACAGAAACAGTTTGCTTTCAGTTGGCAAGGCCACCAGTATACCTTCACTGTCCTGTCTCAGGGGTATAGCAACTCTCCAGCCCTATGTCATAATATTGTCCACAGGGACCTTGATTGTTTTTCCCTCCCATGAGACATCATACTGGTCCATTATATAAATGATATGTTGATAGGACCTACTGAGCAAGAAGTAGCAAAGACTGGATTTATTGGTAAGGCATTTGCATGAGAGAAGATGGGAGATAAATCCAACAAAAATACAGGGTCCTTCTACCTCAGTGAAATTTCTATGTGTTTAGTGGTGTGGGGCCTGTTGAGATATGTCTTCTAGAGTAAAGGGTAAGCTGTTGCACCTGGCCATTCCTACATCCAAAAAAGAAGCACAATGCTTAGTTGGCCTCTTTGGATTGTGGAGACAACACATTCCTCATTTGGATGTGCTACTCCAGCCCATTTACTGAGTGACCAGGAAAGCTGCTAGTTTTGATTGGGGACCAGAACAAGAGGAGGCCCTGTGACAGGTCCAGGCTGCTATGCAAGCTGCACTATGACTTGGATGATTTGATCCAGCAGATCCAATGGTGCTGGAAGTTTCAGTGGCAAGTAGAGATGCTGTCTGGAGCCTTTGGCACGTCCCTATAGGGGAATCACAATGCAGATCCTTAGGATTTTGGAGAAAAGCCTTGTCATCTTCTGCAGATAATCACTCCCCTTTTGAGAAGCAGCTTTTGGCTTCCTACTGGGCCTTAGTATAGACTGAATGCTTAACCATGGGCCATCAAGTTACCATGAGACCTGAGTTGCCTATCATGAGCTGGGCATTGTCTGACCACCAAACCATAAAGTTGGGCATGCACAGCAGCACTCCATAGTAAGGTGGAAGTGGTATATATGAGATAGGGTTTGAGCAGGTCCTGAAGGCACAAGTAAGTTACTTGAGGAAGTAGCCCAAATGCCCATGGTCATTACCTTCTCTTTCCCAGCCCACAGCTTTTGCCTCTTGGGGAGTCCCTTACAATCAGTTGACTGATGATGAGAAAACTTGGGCCTGGTTTAAAGTTGGTTCTGCATGATATGCAGGTACCACCCAAAAGTGGACAGCTGCAGCACTGCAGCCCTTTTCTGGGACATCCTTGAAAGATAGCGGTGAGTGCAAATCCTCCCGGTGGGCAGAACTTCGAGCAGTGCATCTAGTTGTTCATTTTGCTTGGAAGAAGAAGTGGCCAGAGTTTCGTTGTTACACTGATTCATGGGCTGTTGAAAATGGTTTGGCTGGATGGTCATGGACTTGGAAGGAGCATTATTGGAAAATTGGTTGGAAAGAGGTCTGGGGAAGAGGTATGTGGATAGACCTTTCTGAGTGAGCAAAAAACATGAACATATTTGTGTCCCATGTGAATGCTTACCAGAGGGTGACTTCAGCAGAGGAAGGGTTTAATTATCAAGTGGATAAGATGACTCGCCCTGTTGCTAATGCTCAGCCTTTTCCCCAACCACTCCTGTCATTGCCCAATGACAAAGTGGCCATGGAGGTAGGGATGGAGGTTATGCATTGGCTTAGCAGCATGGACTTCCCCTTAACAGGCTAACATGGCTACAGCCACTGCTGAATGTCCAATCTGCCAGCAACAGAGACCCACACTCAGCTCCCAATATGGCACCATTCCTCGAAGTAACCAATCTGCTACCTGGTGGCAGGTTGACTACATTGGGCCACTTCCACCATGGAAGGGGCAGTGATTTGTTTTAACTGGAATAGACACATACTCTGCATATGGGTTTGCATTTCCAGCATGCACAGCTTCTTCCAAAACTACCATCTGTGGACTTACCGAATGTCTTATCTTCCGCCATGGCATTACACACAGCATTGCTGCTGATCAAGGATTCCATTTTACAGCAAATGAAGTGCAGGAATGGGCACATGCCCATGGAATTCACTGGTCTTACCATGTTCTCCATCGCCCTGAAGCACCTGGATTAGTAGAACGATGGAATGGCCTTTTGAAGACTCAATTATGGTGCCAACTAAGGGGCAATACTTTGTGGGGTTGGGGCAATGTTATCCAGGAAGCTGTTTATGCTCTAAATCAACATCCTCTCTATGGTGCTATTTCTCCCATAATCAGGATTCATGGGTCCCATTTCAAGGGGTGGAAATGGGAGTGGCACCACTCACTATTACCCCTAGTGACCCACTAGGAAAATTTTTGCTTCCTGTCCCTTCAACCTTAAGCTCTGCTGGTATAGAGGTTTTAGTCCCAAAAGGAGGAGTGCTGCCACCAGGGACGATAACAACGATTCCACTGAAATGGATGTTAAGACTGCCCACTGACCACTTTGGGCTCCTCTTACCTGTGAATCAACAGGCAAAGAAGGGAATTACTCTACTGGCTGGAGTGATTGTTCCTGACTATCAAGGAGAAATAGGACTACTTCTACATAATGGGGGTAAAGAAGAGTTTGTCTGGAATGCAATAGATCCTCTAGGTGTCTCCTAGTACTGCCATGCCCTGTGAGTAGTCAATGGAAAATTGCAACAAACCAATGTAAGCAGGACTAAAAATGGCCCAGAATCTTCGGGAATGAAAGTTTGGGTCACTCCACCAGGCAAAGAACCACGGCCAGCTGAAGTGCTTGCTGAAGGTGACAGGAAAATGAAATGGATAGTGGAAGAAGTTAGTGATAAATATGAAGTTTAACCACATGACAAGTTAGAGAAATGAGTACTTTAAGAGTTATGAAGCCTTCTTCCTTTTTTCCTTATGAGTATGATTGGGTATGCTTACAAAATGAATTTTTTTTGTTTTCTTCCCCAACCTTTTCCCCTATCATATGAAAATTTGTATTAATTTTACATCATAATATTTAAGGATGTCAAGTTTAATAGTAAATATTACCCAAGGACTTGCACCCTATTCTGTGGGGAATTAATGTGTTTCTGGTTGTACGCAGGGGAGTTGAATATTGTTAGGCAGAAATATATATGTATGCTTGTCTCTTATTGTTTTTACTTAGAGACTATGTATGGTTTAAGGTAATGTGTATTATTGCTGAGTTGACAAGGTGTGGACTGTGATGGTTAGGCCAATGTGTCAACTTGGCCAGGTAATAGTGTCCAGGTGTTTGTTCCAGCAAACACTGGGCTACTTGTAATACAAGAGCATTTATGGACTTTGATCACCAGTGAGTTTACTGCACTGGTATCTCCTGTTGATTCTGTTTCCTGAAAGAACCTCTCTAATAGAAAAGGTAAGAAAATTAAAAAGATTGCAGTAATAATAATAGTAATTGTTAGAAGAGGAAATGTAGAAGACCTTGGAAAATGAATATTTAACTCATGTAAGCAATGTAGAGTAAATAGAATAAAAAAGCATAGTACCAACAATGAAATAGGAAACCAAATAGAGAAAGACATATAGAATGAATTAAAATGCCAAAATGATGAAGAGAGAGGGAGAAAAGAAAAGATTAAAAAAAAATAATGTTACTAGAAGAAAGAAAACAAGATATTCAAGATAGTAATAAAAACCAGAAAAATTGAGAACTAAACAAAGAGATGTGGAATGTAAGAACAACAGAAAGCAAAAGACAGAATGATGAGGGAAGTAAAAGAGGTATCTTTGGTATACAAAATCGGTATAGCCAGTAAAGTGGAAATTAAGGAAGAGGAAACACAGTGACCAAGAATCAAGGCAGTGGCACCTTGAGGAATTTATCTCTTCATCCAGCTGCCTCCAGATCAATGCTCTGAAGCCTCCTACTCTGTGGGTTCCCAAAACAGCTCACTCAGGCAGGATCTTGCCTCCACACAGCCATTTTTTGTAAGAAAGCTCTGTCTTTGTTCTTTGAAAGAAAAAAAATTTAGAACCAGAGAAAAGGAAAGACATAGGAAGACAAAGAATAATAGTAATGGTAATTGTAAAAGATAGGAGAGCAACCATACAAGAAATAGGAAACATAAGAATTAACACTAGTAAGAAGCACAGAGGAATAATATTAGGAAAGTGGAATAGAAAGAATGAAACAAGAAACAGAATGGTGAAAAAAATATAGAATGACTTAAAATCATGGAATGGCAAGAAGAGGGGAAAAGAAAAGTGAAAAGAGAGAAAGTAAAAAAGATAGTTAGCAGAGAAAAAAGGAGAAAGGGAGAAATATAAACATGAAAAATTGGAGACCAAATAAAAGAGGTGGAATGAAAGAACAACGGAAAACAAAAGATATAAAGATAAAGTGTAAAAAGAAATAGCATAGGTAGACTAGATCAGTAACCAAAGGAAAAAAAAAAAAAAGAAAAATAAACAATCATAGAAACAAAGGAAGTGTAGAAAAAACAACCAAGAAACAAGTCAGCAGTGACTCATTTTCTTTAAAAAAGGGAGACCAAAGGAGAAAAAAAAAACTAAACACAGAAAAGCAGCCTTCTCTCTTAGACCCCTGGGGATCTTTTTAGACTGCTGGTGTTCCTCAATGATTCACACTGAAACCTGCCGTCTGCAGATTTTGAACTGGGTTTTAGTGAGCAAAGTAAGGAAAATAAAAATAAAGGAAACTTTTTTCAAAATAAGAGATTCAAGAAAAGCCAATACAAAGAAAATGTCTATGTGTTCCCCCTCATAAAATTTCAGCTGCATGCCTGATAGCCTGTTGAATCACTTTTCAAAGAAGAGACAGGAATCAAACCAGGGACATCATATATCATTGGCAGGAAATCTTCCACTGAGCTACTCTGTCTCCTTGGTTTAGTTAGCCTTTCAGAAGTCTATTCACCCCTTTTCCTGTTGGCAAGTTAGATCCCCTGTAGTCAGTATAAGTGGTGCTGATCACTGCCTGTCTCTGCCTCCTCACTGATGTAACTCCTCTCTTTACCTGGGTGGCTGGGCATGGCCACCTGCCTGAGGCAATCCCCTTCCCCTCTCCCTGTCAAGTCAGGGTCCCTTCCGATACTCAAGGGGGGCCAGGCTGACTAAACTCACTGCAAAAATCCTCCAGGGAAGGATTTTCCTCACGGGGATTCTGCCATCAAACTCCCATTTGGAGAAGGGGTTAGGGTCTCCACCTAGTCTGTCCACCCCGAGCCCTGGGTGTGTGCGCCCCTTTCAGACACTGAAGTAGGCAACCTACGATTATTCCTGGCTTCTCTATCTGTCCAGTACCCTCCTAGATGACTCAGAGCACCTTCCTGTGGAGGTAGAAATCTGCTCTACTGTCAGATCCAATTTGCCAGGAGTTTTACCCTCACTTAATATCTCAGGGGTAGGGGAGGGGAGTCCATCTGGAAGCCGGGTGTTTTAATAACTCACGACTACTTGATTTGGCTTCTTTGTGTCTTTTACACTCACTCTTCTCGGAGTTGGTAAGGAGTGTCCTGGTTTGCTGTGCCCCAAAGCAGGTCTACAGGGCAAGCTCTCACTTTTTCTTTGTTGTTTTAGTGAGACCTAAGCCTTACCTGTCTAACCCATTGGCCATGTTCCCACAATCCTCTCAGAAAAGTTTTAGTTCAAAAGTGTTTAGATAGATGGTGATTCATCACTCTCATTTAAGTTGCTCTATTAGACTTGTTCGCAAGTCCATTCTTTACTGATTGACAGCATAATCCATGTGTTTATTTGATTTAAAATCTAATTGATTGTATTTTCTTGTTGACAGTGTCCAGTCAGAATTTCTTTGTTGCTGCTCTACTTTCTTCCATGCACACAGTAAGTAAATTATCCTACTTGATATTTCCCCTCCACAAACATCCTTACTTCTATCAGACTTGAATAAAATATTTAGTGATGATTTGACTTTCTGTACATATATCTGCACTACATGACTTAGTACATTTTTCAAAAATCTCTTCAATCAAGACAGTTATTCTAACCACAACTATTTCATTTGTACTTATTTTGAAGCATTTCAAACCATTCAGAAGTCTTATTTTAGTTTCATTACTAAAATTTATTATCTTGGGAACATCTATTTTCAGTAGTAATTAATTTTCATACATGGAAAATTTTGAATTGAGAGGTCAGAACTCTAAAGATAAGAATATTTTATTAATATTTATACATATTCATTTGATATGTAACTATATTTTATAATTTAATTATTTCATGTGAAATATAATAATAATGTTTGTTTACATATTTTGATTATATTTGTGATAGTTGAAGCTTTATGTACCCCCAAAATATTATGTTCTTAAATTTAATCCATTCCTCTAGGTGTAGATATATTTTAAGTAGGATCTATTGGTGAGTAGGATCTTCAATGAAGATATCATCCACCTCATGCAGGGTAGGTCTTAATCCTATTACTAGTCCTGCATAAGAAAATCAAGAGTGTGAGGGAGAGAGAGAAAAAGGCATGAAATCAAGAAGCTGAAAGCAATGAAACCTTTAAGAGAAGGGAGAGACTAGCAGATGTTACCATATGCCTTGATGTGGCAGAGAGGACTCCAAAATCAATGACAAACAGTCTTTTGGGAAAAAATATCATCTAATGATGCCCTGATTAGGACATTTTTCTCAGCCTCAAAACTGTAAGCTAATAAGTTAATAAATTCCCATAGTTAAAAGCCAACCCATTCCTGTTATTTGTTTAAGCAGTTTTAGCCAACTAGAACAAACTTATTTTGAATTATGTGAATAGTATTGGTTTTAGATATTTCTAGGCTTTTGTCCTTCTCATTATAACCTCAGAAGTTTATTAAAAATATTTATTTTACAATTTTAATATGTGGGAAACAACATAATAAAAAGGATAACTATTTTTCATCAATTTTTAAACAGATGAAATGCAATAATATATTAAATTGATGTACATAGAGCATAGCTGTCTCCTAATATCTGTCAAATAAATATCAGAGATTACTAGTACTATAAATTTCACTTGCTATCTTGACATTTCTTTTGCTATTTTAAGAACTATTTATGCTAAAGTGGATTGATATCTATGAAATGTCATATCTTTCTTTTTCCTGTAAATTTCTTAGTTATCTTTTAGAATAAAGCTCAAGAAGTATATAATTTATGGCTCCAATTTTTAAGTAGCTATTTTATCATTTTATTTTAAATATTTGAGATCAGAGTATTTATCACACCCATAAATCAAGGGATAACATTTTTAAAAACAATCACTTAAAATAAAAATTATCACAACATTCAGTCACATCAAGTACCATAAATTTATAATGTAGAGTATAAATAGCCTATGGAAAAGTAATCTCTCTTTGCTTAATATAGGATATTTATTTAAATTCATATAACTTTTATTATTGGAAATGTGAATTTTCTTCAATATTCATGGTATGTTGAATTTTTGAGAATGAAAGCAAGGCCAATAAATAGAATGCATGGCATTTGGTTGGTATTTTTATTGAATAATTTATGACTATTATATCTTCATGTTGGGATTCACACCTAATTTAGAGTAAATCACAATTTATGAACTGCATCCATAGATACCTGCATCAGTAGTAAATAGGAAAATTTAGGGATGTGTATGTGGCTCAAGTGGTTGAGTTCCAGCCTCCCACATGGCAGGTCCTAGGTTCATTTTCCAGTGCCCCCTAAAACACAAAAATAAACAACCAGCCAAACAAACATAAAAGCCAACTCAGGGAGGCTGATGTGATTCAGTAGTTGAATACTGGCTTCCGACATATGAGGTCCCAGGTTCAATCCCCAGCATCTGGTTCCTCAAAAAAAAAAAATGTAGTTCTTAAAGATGAACTAATCAAGTCTTCCAGTTTCTCACATGAGGAAATTTAGGCCTAAAGACATAAAATGACTTATCTAAATTAAAAGGCCTAGTTAGTAACATAGCAGAAATTACAATCCAGGATTTCTAAAACCCAGAGATGTGCTCTTTACATTAAACCATGTGGCTAGTCTAGGTAGTTGAGCAGTTTTAATTATGCTCCTGTTTCCCTCAGAAGGATTTCCATAGTAACCAAACACCCAAGGTTTTCAGAAAATTTCTCTCCAATGTGAGGTTTTTCATGTTAAACAGAAGAAGTGTTTTGTTTAAAGGTTTTCACACACTAAATGTGTGTCTTTGATTTCTCTTCACTATAAATTTTCTGGTGTTTTTAAAGATATGTGCTTCAGCTAAAGGTTTTTGCACATTCATTATTTTTGTAGGGTTTCTCTTTAGCATGAGTTTTTTGATGTTTTGTAATGTCTTTCCTTTGGTTGAAGGCTTTGCCACATTTACTGCATTCATAAGGTTTCTCTCTGTTATGAATGATCTGATGTTGTATCAGGCCTGGGTTGTTATTAAAGTCTTTCCCACATTCATTACTTTCATAGGATTTTTCACCAGTATGAATTTTCTGGTGATTTGTGAGGTTTGTATCTGACCGATAGCTTTTCCACACACATTACACTTATAGGGTTTCTCTCTTGTGTCAGTTCTCTGATGTTGAATAAGTGCTGACTGATCATTGAAGGCTTTTCCAGTCATTGCACTTATAGGACTTTCCTCCTGTATGAATTCTCTTATGTTGATTGAATAGAAACTGAAAGCGTTTCCACAGTCATTACATTCATAGGGTTTTCTTTCCTGTGTGAGTTCTCTTATGCTGAAATTGGCCTAAATATTCACTAAAAGCTTTCCCACATTCATTACGTTTGTAGGGTTTTTCTACAGTATGAACCCTCTTATGTTGTATCAGGAATGAACTCTAGCTAAAAGTTTTCTCACATTCATTTACATTTATATGCTTTCTTGTCAGTATGACTTCTCTGATGTCGAGTAAGATATGTGCTTCTGTTTAAAGGCTTTTCCACATTCCTTACATTCATAGGGTTTCTCTCTAGTGTGAGTTCTTTGATGTCAAGTAAGACTGAGTAGCTAGCAAAGGCTTTCCCACATTCATTACAATCATAGGGCTTCTATCCAGTGTGAGTTCTTTGATGCTGAATAAGAGCTGAACAATCACTAATGGCATTCTCACATAGTATAGGATATTTTTTAACTTCACTGGAGCCACAAACACTGAGCAATGTTTTCACAGAATCCCCATAAGTTCTTTATCTACCCTTCCTCATTGCTCCATATTCTCAATATTAGCATGTATTTGGGCATATTCTGAAGGATTTCTCAACATGAAAGATGCTTCAAGCTATTTTTCATATGACAAGTAAAATTCACACTGTATCCAAATAGACCTGGGCAGATTTCTCAGCTTTGATGAGTAAGAGGAATCTGATGTCCAGGTTTTATTAAATCCATAGTATTTTTATATTCATGAATACACAGTAATCAAAAGAAGATAATGGTAGGAAAATATATTAAAATTTTATTTACTTAGATTCTTTGAATAATTCAGGAACCTATTGTAACATAATTTACATATATCTAATTTTTTCTTGTTTCAGAGACCCTTTACATTAAAAAAAAATTTGAAGACCTTAAAGAATTTATTTATATGAGTTATATGTATTGAAAACTACAATATTGTAAATTAGAATTTTTATATGTGTAAATTCTTATGTAAATTATTAAAACCAATAAAGCCTGTAAATATTGATGCAATAGCACAATTTTTGAAAAACATTATTTCTAAATCCAAAATAAAAACATTGAGAAGAGAAATATTCTGTTACATTTTTGGAAATCTCTTTAATACTTGCTTATTGGGAGATACATGAATACTCATATATGCTTCTTCACTCTGTAGCAATATACTATTTTGTTTGAAGAATGTGATGAAAATTTGGCCTTTTGCAGATATATGTTTAAAATATGTGCATTATATATACACACACACACACACACACATTATGTTTCTTAATGTTTAGCAAATATTCGAAATTGTTCATTAGAAAAACTACACTGGAGAGATCATGTTTCCTTTGCTATTTTAAGGACTGTTTTTATTTATATAGATAGACTTCCATGAAAGTTCATGATAACTTTCTTTTGCCTGTATTTTGCATATGATTCTTTCTTCAGTCTAATTCAAGAAATATTTCCTTCATAGTGTGCATGCTAGTTTAATTTCTAGGTAATTTTTGTATCATTATATGTTTTATCTTTTGAGGACAGATATGTATCACACATACCTCTTCATGTGCTGTTTTTAAAAACTAGTCACCAATATAAGCATAAGAATCAGAAACAGTCCCTTATATAAGTATAAGATTACAGTTTATGGCACAATTAATTAAATTTACTAAGGATGTGGAGGCTTATCTGAAAACTTCAGAAAATTTTTCACTTGTCATTTTAAGAAATCACAAGAATTAAAACCAGAAATGCATCAGATATGCAGTACAAGTTTATAGTATTGAAATTGTGACCAAGGTCTTGGAGATGCAAGAAATTTTAATTTTATTTATTATTATAAAAATAATTTTTTCCATTTACAATATATTTATGATACCATGGAGCCCCAAATAACATATTTCTAAGTTCTTGGATAATAATTATGGCATGAAGGAAAATCATAAACTGTTTAAATTCAACAATAATGTAAAGAGAAAAAACAAATGACCAATATCTACTAAATTAAAGAAAAATAGGATATACATTAAAATTCATTTGAAAAGAAAAGTAAATAAAGAAAAGAACTTTTGCACAAGTGGGGCTCTCACCACAAGAAATTCTAAAAGTTCTTGGTAATTGACACATGCTAATAAACTTACATACCTTCAGAATCTTTTATACCTCATAGCTAGTGGGTCTCAATCCATGGCCAATGCCGGGAGATGATTTATGTATATCACCCCTCCCCATGTTTGTGTGTCCTAGTGGGGGAAACTGGTCCCTCCCCATCAGAGACAGTTATATAACCAGGGTGTGAGGATGATGTCTAAATGATGCCCACCAGAATAGACAGTTTCCAGTGAGAATCTACATATTATAGCTCTGATAGCTTTTTCTGGTTTGCTTCAATTAAATATTTCAGACTTTTCAGGGGGTTAAAAAGTGAAAATTTATATGTGTTTGTATTTGTGTTACTGGAATAATTATTTCAAAAGTCACAAAAAGACAAAGGATTGTATAACACAAACTTGGAATCCAATGTAAACATCAGGCTATAATTAATATTACAAGCATAACAATATTCTTTCATCAATTGTAACAAATATACCATACAAATGCAAGGTGTTACAAATGAAGGAAGATATTTAGAAGCTTTGTATTTTCTGCACGATTTTTCTCTAAATATATGCCTTATCTAATTAAAAATACCTGTATATATCTTATTCAATATTTTAAAAGTGAAATTTAATTTTACACTTAAATTGTTGGGGCTACTCTAACACAAGGAACACAGTGCAACTGACTTTGACCTCCAGTAACTCAGAGTGCTGGGCATTCTGATGGACAAAGTTTAGGTGCATGATCTATGCCAGGAAAAATATATCACTTTTTCATAATTAAGTCTAGACATGATGTGAATAACATGCAGAACATAAAATGCACAGGTGGTGTCTTTTATAAATTGTAAAAAGATGGCTCTTACAATATTTCAGCCAATTTGGGCTAAGTAGTGGTTGGGTAGTTGGTGGACATTTTTCCTCCAAATGAGCCTGATCACCCTGCTGGGAGAGATCTTATTAGTTACCGTCTACAAATATGAACTAATTTTTTAAATAGTGCACACAAATAACATCTATGAGTGGTATGTTCCATGGGAAAGACAGGTGGGAGTTTCTACATGGACCAGTTTCCATTTGAATTCCCTGCCTGGCTTATAATACACAAAAAGTTAACACCTGAAACTGAGCACTCTTTTCCTTGGGCACCTGAAACACAAAAACTTCAGCAGCCCCATAGGTCCTTGTTTACTAAGGGTAAAGCCTTTCTCATGTATCTCTTGTAGTTGGTATCCAGGTGGTAAAGCACTCTTGGTTGGGATATTGAAATAAAGCAGTGAGTGTTATATTGTCTTACTGTACTTGCTGCTTTCCAAAGCATGGGGTATGTTGTCAGAGCAGATGGCCTCCTATTTTGCCCTCCAGATATGCTTTAGACTGCCACATGCCAGAGCAATCAGACTCAAATTACAGTTGTACCAAGCCAAACGTGAAATGTCCAGCTTTAATGCCTCAACCTGAAACCCATTTGTTAAACCAGTTTCTACTCAGTAGTTGGAAAGTTCTGTCTTAATTTTCATTCATGAAGGAGAAAGAATGAGAACTTTGGATAGAAGAACATAAAAATTTTCCACTATTAAGTCAACCTGCAGGTTATGTCAAGTCAATGTTTTAATAATCTTAATAATGGTTCAGATCTTGTACTAGGAGATGGTTTCATGAACTTTACATCCAAAGCACAAGTAAGAAAAGAAAAAATAAACAAATGGGACCTCCTCAAAATGAAAAGCATTTGTACCTCAAAGGAGTTTGTCAAGAAAGTGAAAAGGCAGCCTACTCAAGAGCAGAAAATACTTGGTAAGTATATATCAGATATCAGGCATATACCAGGTATATAAAAGCATATATAAAGAAATTCTGTATCTTGAAAATAAAAAGACAAACAACCCATTAAAAAAAATGGGCAAATGATTTGAATAGATGGTTTTCCACAGAAGAAATACAAATGGCTAAAAAGCACATGAAAAGGTACTCAACATCACTATCACCAACTATTATGGAAATGCAAGTCAAAACCACATTGAGATATCATCTTACACCCAATAGACTGTTGGCTAGTAAAAATCAGAGGACTGCAAGTGTTGGAGATGATGTGGAGGAATGGGAACCCTCATGCACTGCTGATGGGAATGTAGAATGGTGTAGCCATTGTGGAGGACAGTTTGGTGGTTCCTCAGGAAACTAACTATAGAGTGGTCATATGATACAGCAATCTCACTGCTGGGTATATACTCAGAAAATTTAAAAGCAAGGACACAAACAGATATATGCACATCAATGATCATAGTGACATTGTTCACTATTGCTAAAAATTGGAAACAACCCAAATGTCCATCAATAGATGAATGGATAAGCAAACTCTGGTATATACATACAATGGAATATTACTCAGCTGTAAGAAGGAAGCTAATATAATACACGGGATAACATGGATGAATCTTGAGGACCTTAGATTGAGTGAAGCAAGCCAGGCACTGAAGGACAAATATTACATGACCTCATTGTAATGAATTAAGCAAATTGAACAGATTCACAGTGTAGAGCATGGGAGGCAGGTTTACAGGAGATAGTGAGAAGAAGGTTGTAAGCCAATGCCTATACGGGTAAAATCTGTGATAAGGTGGAAGTGTAGTTGTGCAGTGGAGCGGCACAACTGTGGTGCAGTGATACTATTAGGTTGGGAAGTGCTGGTTTTTCAGGGGGGTAGGGTGGGGAGGGTGGGTTGGACTGTCCATGGAACTGGGAGAGCATTGGGGAGGAAGCAGGTGAACACTGATGATTTGTGGTTATATGGTTGAAACTATAATGTTGGTAATGTTCTGTTGACAATATGGCAGGGGAAGATTATTGGTTTAGTGTGTTGGATGTGGGGCACATTTGGGACAGGGTGCACCTGGAGCAGGCCTTTAGGGAGTGTATGAGTGTTCATCTTGTCATAGTGTGTTGTCTCAGTGGCTGGAGACCCACATAATGAGTGGGAAGGTGTTGGATTCCTATCCTGAGTAGTCCTGTTAAAATAGAGGGGTGGGAGTGTCCTGAGAGCATAGGCTGTGCCTAATAGGGGAGGACAGACCAGAATGCCAAGCCCTCAATGTTTTTGCAAATAACTATGAATCTTGTTCTTCAAGGAGTGAAGCTTGTATTTCTTATTTTAAAATCTATTATTATTTAATTTTCTTATTAATTGTACTTGGTTTTTTTGTTGGCTTCATTTTTGAAGAAGTTTTGGATAACAGAAGGGTTACAACTGTGACAGGAGAGGATCATTGGTGTGAGCTGTAGGTGATTGGGGATGCATGGAAGGAGGTTCACCTGGGGCATAACTCTATGATATATGAATGTGTTCAAGTGTTCATGGGGCATTGCCAAGGAGGGTGGAGATCCACACCATAACCAAAAGAAAACTGAATCCGCATCCTAGGGAGCTCTGCCACATTCTCTAATGGGACTGCAAGAATACCCCAAGTACAGGGGTAGTGCCTAGTGAAGGAGGAAAGACCATTGCGAGGGGCCATTGATGTTGATGATTGTACTTATATCTTTGTTTTTAATAGAGAGAAAAATAGTATCCTCCAAAATTAGGACACTCTTTATGGAGAGCCCTTGGAATTTGAAAGATGTCTCCCACATACAGTGGAGTCTACTGTGCTAGTCTGTAGGAGGTTTCCCCATGATGATAGGTCATATATCCAGTATACTAGTGTAGACCACTATGATGACAGGAGAGCTGGAATGATGTGGAGAGATGGACTATCATCTCAATTCAAATGCTGACAGAGCCAGCAGTTGCTCTGGTTGGTAGCTTTATCAATAGCCTGTATTCATCCCCGAATCCTCAGGATTGGGGGATGAATTGTGGACTAGAGTGGATTTATTATTTTCTACTATAGACTTATTGTAATTCTAGCAATGGAAGAACTTATAGCATTGTTGTGAGAGCAGTGGTCACTGGAGGTTCTAAGGTCAGGGAGAGGGAAAACAGATGAAACACAGGGGCATTTTTCGGACTTTGTAATTGTCTTGAATGACATTGCAATGGCAGATACAGGCCATTATATATCTTTCCATAACCTACAGAATTGTGTGGGAGAGAGTGTAAACTACACTGTAAACGATCATCCACACTGAGTGGCAATGCTCAATAATGTGTTCATCAATTGCAATGAATGTACCCCACTAATGAAGGATGTTGTTAATGGGAGTAAATGTGGGTGGTGTGGGAAGTGGGTCATATGGGAATCCCTTACATTTTTAATGTAACATTTATGTAATCTAAATATCTTTAAAAAAAATTCCTTTTAAAAAAAGCCTGTATTAAACGTGGCCATGTGTTATATGGTTATACTTCACTGTAAGCTATCCTATGTAGAGGAAAGAGAACATTACTGAATCCCTCTGCTTATGCACTGGGGGTGAAAATATTCTTGCCCAAAAACTTGATGTGAGAATTGTCCAGGTATGGCCACTCAGGTTGTCTTTCTAAGCATTGTGGCAAGAGCTTTTATGGCTAACAATTGCCTTGTTATTTAACCCAGTTGTTTTGGTCTCCTTCATACAGTCCAAGTAGGGAAGTTCATCTTGAAGAGATTTGTTATAGCATATAATGTTCCCCACCTACACTAAAGAGCTGGGAATCCAGGTATAACTAGAAGAAGCCTAGTGTCTCAATGTTTGGTCACCTCTTCCCTGGTGCTCTTGGTGTCCTGCAAGGGTGAGACACATGAGTGTAATGTAATATCCAGGTTGGAACTGGGAGGCCTTGTATAAAACTACAGTAGCCCAGACTGCAAAACAATCCCAGTGTGCTCCTCTTGAAAATAAAGAAAAACAGCAGTTAGGTGTGACTAGGACTCCTCAGGCCTAGTGTAATCCAGAGGTTGCCTGGTCCTACACACCCTCTAAATTCAGTAATTCCTTTTATTAGAGTGCAGTGTTTAATGTCTAATTATTTTCAGTTAGTTGAGAGTACTAGTTAGTAAGTTGGCTTTTTGATGGATTTTCTGTAATTATGTTTTAAGTCTTCTACTTTAAAGTTTTATCATCCATTTGTTTTGGGGTGATGATAAGGATTAAAGATCTACCTTATACCATGGGAATATGCTCATTTTTTTTGGTAGTTTGCACTGTAAATTAGCTGTCTTGGTTTGATTGGAATCCAGTTGTATATCTTAATGCAAGGCACAAGTGTTTCTTTAAGGCTGTAACACTGGTACCAGTTTCCAGATGGTGAATGGGACTTGCATTATATCTGGAGTATGTAAGTACAACACGGAGGTATTAATTGAAGCTGTGTCTAGGGGCATTGGTTTTATGTGGATGAACAGAAACTACCATTCGGGGACTAAGCCCAAACTGATGTGTTCCTGTCCACCATGTTGTATGATTTGTTAGTTGGCAGGAGTCACTCAACTGTGTTGACTGTTTGGGGTTTACTTCCTCTGTGTAGTGTATATTTTTTAAATAAACTTTTATTAAAGTTTATCATTCATACATGAACATTCATAAACAATAAATGTATAATAAATTTTGTGAATTTAAAAAACAAATATATGTTATTAACTCTATGAGTTTAGACAATATATTGAGTTCATAATATTATAGCACAATCTTACATATATGCTCAACTGGTAAATGACAAGGCCACCTAGTCTACCCAACTAGGACAGAAAGGATAGCCTCTTCAACAAATGGTGGTGAAGTTGTGAAGCATATGGCAACATGGATGAAACTGGAGGACATTATATTGAGTGAAGCAAGCCAGACACAAAAGAACAAATACTGTATGATTTGTGTCTCAGTGGTTAAGCATTGGTTTCCCATGTCCAAAGCCCCAAGTAAAATCTACAACCCTGACAACTCAAAAAAAGGAAACAAACACATGCATATAATCATACAAGGCTTTTATACATCTCCCCACCACCAATACCTTGTATTTTTGTGAAAAGTTTTTGACAAACTATGCAAGAATATTGTCAAAATATTATTACTAGGAGGTGGGGCAAGATGGCAGCAGAGTGAGGAGCTCCAAGAATCATCTTATCCTATAGGGCAGTAAGTAATCATCCAGAGCTATCTAAAGCACCTGTTTCAGGCACCCAGTAGACCAGAAGAGCATCCTGCAACATCCTTGAAAAAATGGAAGAAGGAGACTGCCCATCTGCAGTGACAATTCATGAATAGAGCATTCTACACCATGGAGGCAAGTGCTTATACTCCACTGGCAGTGTAAGAAACCTCAGGAGCTTTCCTGTGGCTGGACTTGTAAGCTCCATTTCCCAAAAGTGGGATAGGAAGAGACAGTTTGGCACTAGTTTCAGCTACTGATTATTAAATTCAGCTGGCTAAAGTATCATTGTAAGAATAGCTAAAGTTTGAACCTGTCCAAATTGAAAAGAGGCCAGTGGCTGCCATTTTAACTCCCTGGCATGAAGAGAAGCAGGGCTGACTGAAAATCACAGTGATGGAAGGGTCTGGTTTCTTTCCACCTGGATCAGATTGCAGACATAGCCTAAGCTCCAGCACCACCCCTCTCAGGGAGGAAGCAGGGGATCCTGCACCAGCCTCTATAGGCAACTGCATTTCACCCAGCACAGAATGAATAGACAGACACCTGGAGCTCTATCCCCACTGACCACTGGGGTATGAGGGGAGCTGTGTTTCCTCAGCCTCTCTGGGAAGCTGTGGGAGATTTTGGTCCACAATGACTGGTTTGTTGAGCACATTTAACTCCAACACTGGGCCCTCACCCATAGGAAAGGAGGGGGCTAGTGTTTCTTCAGCCTTTCTTGGCAACTGTGTGTGCTTTCAACCTGTACAGACTGGATACTTGGACATGTGAATCTCCTTCCCTGGCCCCCAATAGGGCAGAAGGGAAGCTGTGATTGCTCAGCCTATCTGGGGAGCTGCAGGTGTTTTTGGCCCACATGGACTGGTTTGTCAAGCACCGGGGGCTCCATCCCTACCCCTATAAGATAAGAGAGGCTGCTGTTTCCTCAGCCTTTCGGCACAACTACGGGTATTTTCATCCTGTACAGACTGATTTATTTAAATCGTGTGGTTCCATCCCCACCACTTAAAGGCAGAATGGACAGTACTTCCTCAGCCTCTCAGGGCAACTGCAGGTGCTTTTGGCCTTCATGGATTATATTTTTGAGCACTCTAGTGTGTCTGTTCCCACCCCTGGTAGTAGAGGAATGGAGCCTGTGCTGTATCAGTCTACCTCAGCATCTGAAGTCATTTTTCACCTGCATGTTTAGTTTGCTGCCTACACCTGCAGTTCCATCACCACCACAGGCAGGAAGGAAAGTGCAAGAAGCTTCATCAGTCTCTCTAGGCATCTACAGATGGTTGGCTTGGATTACTGCACTTGGCTGTGGCTCTGTCCCTACCCTTGGCATAGGAGAAATGTAGGAGAAGCTTTGCCTGTCCCTTCTGCAATGTGGGAAGCTTCAGCCTCCACAGCTTACAGTACCAACTATATCCTCATCTCTTACAATACAACCAATTAGCCAGGGGAAAAAAGGGCATGAGAGCCCTGAACTAAAGACAGAAACTACACCCAGAATGAATACATTTCATGAGCCAGAGGCAAGACACCGGGAAAAAAATTACAAACCATACCAAGTGTAATGGTTAGGCTAATGTGTCAACTCGGCCAGGTAATTGTGTCCAGGTGTTTGTTCCAACAAGCACTGGTCTAATTGTAATACAAGAGCATTTATGGACTTCAATCACCAGTGAGTTTACTGTGTGGATGGCTGATTACATCTGCATCAATCAGGGAGAATACATCATAAATGGGTGGCACTTTTATCCAATCAGTTGAATGACTTAAAAGGGGAAGTGATTTCAACATTGAGAGAGAATTTCCCAGCGCATCATTGGACAGGCAACTTCTCCCAGAAACTCATCAACGACCCTTCGTTGGACTTTCATCGGAGCCACTGTTTTGCAGCCTGCCTGTGGAGCCTGGACTTGTGCATCCCCACGGTTGCATGAGAGACTCTTTTAAAATCTCATATTATTGACAGATATCTCCTGTTGATTCTGTTTCCCGAGAGAACCCTGACTAATACACCAAGAAATAGGAAGATATGGCCCAAAAGAACAAAGTAAGAATCCAGATGACATAAATGAGTTGAGACAACCAATTATAGGTGTTCAAACAAATCTCATTAATAATTTCCATGAGATGACTACTGAGATTAAGTGTATTAAGAAGACACTGGGTGAGCACAAAGAAGAATTTGAAAGCTTACATAGAAAAATAGAAGATTTTATGGGAATGAAAGTCACAATAAACAATATTAAAAATAGACTGGGGGCATATATAATAGCAGATTTGGGAAGGCAGAAGACAAAATCATTGACCTTGAAGACATGGCCTCTGAAAGGATTCATATAAATGAATAGATAAAGAAATGAATGGAAAAAAATTGAACAGGGCCTCAGGGAAATAAATGACAGCAAAAGTTGCACAAATTTACGTGGAATGACTCTCCCAGAGGAGAAGAGAAAGGAAAAGGGACAGAAAGAATATATGAGGAAATAAAAGTTGAAAATTTCCCATTCCTATTGAAGGACATAGATATCCATGTCTACAATGCACAATATATTCCCATTTAAGTAAATCTGAATAGACTTATTTCAAGACACAAACAAATCAGAATGTCAAATGCCAAAGACAAAGAGAGAATTGAGAGCAGCAAGAGAAAAACAAGGCAACACATCACATCTAAAGACTCACGTTAGACCCAAGAATACCAAATATATTGAAAGTGAAAAGCTGGAAAAATATATTTTATGCTTTCAGTAAACAAAACAACAAACAAACAAACAAAAAACCTGGAATTGCTACATATATATCAGATGAAATAGGTTTTAAAAGCCAAATTGTTATCAGAGACAAGAAAGAACAATATATATTAATAAAAGGGGCAATACACCAGGAAGAAATAACAATCACAAATGTACATGCAACTAACCAGGATGTCCCCAAAATACATCAGGCAAACACTGGCAAAAATAAGGGGAGAGATAGTTGTATCTCCAGTCATAGTTGGAGACTTCAAAACAGCACTGTCAGCACTGGACAGAACATCTGGGCAGATCAATAAAGAAAGAAAAAGCTTGAATAATATGATAAATGGACTAAACCAAACAGAACACTGTACACCAAAACAGCAGGATATACATTCCTCTGAAGTGCTCATGGATCTTACTTCAGGAGAGACCACATGTTTGGTCACAAAGAAGATGTCAATAAATTCAACAAAATGAAATTATACAAAGCACTTACTCTTATCATAGTGGAATAGAGTTGGAAATCAAGAACAGGCAGAAAAAGGGAAAATTCACAAATATATGGAGATTAAACAACACACTTAAAAAATCAGTGGGTCTAAGAAGAAATTGTGAGAGAAATCAGTAAATATCTCAAGATGAATGAAAATTCGAACACAACTTATTAAAATCTATGGGATGAAGCAAAGTCAGTACTGAGAGTGAAATTTATAACCCTCAATGCTTACATTTTAAAAAGAGGAAAGAGCTAAAATCTATGATGAACTACATAGCAGGAGAAACTAGAAAAAGAACAGCAAACTATTCCCAAAGCAAG
>JAQZBX010005011.1:14094-57979 GCA_029593785.1 Cabassous unicinctus | reverse complement strand
CAGTCTTTCGCCGGCTTCCAGGGCAAACCACCATGTGGTCCCACCTGGCCTGGAAGGACCCATGGGGCACCCCAGCCCAAATTTGTGGATCAGAACCTGAGTCAGCATTAGGCTGTGTCCCTCTCTCTCCCTTTTCCTGTGGTGGTAGATCCCTGGAGCCTCCTTTGTCTGTAGTCGCAGGCCCAGAGGCCTGAGAATTCTAAAGAGTCCTTAGTGTGGGGGAGGGTGTCGGCAGCAGTAGCTGCTGCTGGAAACAAGTCACGGTTCTGTCATCGCAATTTCCCTCTTTTGTCCCTCTCTCCTCTGGGTGGTGTGAAGCCTTCACCTACTGTCCTAAACCCTAGAAGATCTTTTTCAGGGCTGTTTCAGCCTGTCCTCTAGCTATTTTTCTGGAGAAGAGATTCCCGTGTCTTACTAGTCCACCATCTTCCCAGAAGTTCCCCTAGTCTCTTGTAGATAACATATAGATGGCTCATTTTTTAAAATCCATTCTATCAGTCTATGTTTTTTGATTGGGGAGTTCAAGCCTTTAACAATCAATGTTATTACTGTTATGGCATTACTTACTTTGTCCATTTTATCCTTTGGCTTTCTGTTGTCCTGTCTTACTATTGTCTGTTTCTCTACCCTTTAATTTAACCTTCCTAATAATCTTCATTTCTGCACTCTTCTCCAAGTCTCTTTCCCTTGTTTTTCTTTTCTTTCAGACTGTAGGACTCCCTTTAGTATTACTTGTAGTTCTCTTTTGGGTGCCGTACTCTCTCAGTTTTTGTTTGTCTGTGATGACTTTAAACTTATCCTCATTTTTGAAGGCCAGTTTTGCCAAATACTGAATTCTTGGCTGGCAGTTTTTCTCTTTCAGTTTTTAAAAAGATCATACCACTTTCTTCTCGCCTCCATGGTTTCTGTTGAGAGGTCAGCACTTAATCTTATTGAGGTTCCCTTATATGTAATGCTTTGCTTTTCTCTTGCTGCTTTCAGAATCCTCTCTTTATCTCTGATATTTGTTATTCTGAATAGTAGGTGTCTTGCAGTAGGTATATTCATATTTATTCTCTTTGGGGTGTGTTCTTGGATATTGATATTAATGTCTTTCATAAGGGTTGGGAAGTTTTTGGTCATTATTTCCTCAAATATTCTTTCTGCCCCTTTTCCATTCTCTTCCCCTTCTGGGACACTGATAATGCATACATTTGTGTGTTTCACATTGTCATTCAATTCCCTGAGACCCTGTTCCATTTTGTCCCCATTCTTTTCTCTTTCTGTTCTCCTGTCATTTCAAGTTCAGATGTTCTGTCCTCAACATCACTAAATTCTGTCTTCGATGAATTCAAATCTGCTGTTATATGCCTCTAATGTATTTTTAATCTTATCCATTGTGTCTTTCATTCCCATAAGCTCTGTTAATTTTCTTTGAAGGCTTTCAAGTTGTTCTTTATGCTCACCCAGTATCTTAATATCTTATCTCTTTAGTCATATTTTCCTTTAATTCTTTGAATTGATTTAGGAGATTTGTGTGATTTTCATTGATTAGTTGTCTTAAATTCTGTATCTTGTCAGGATATTTGTTTTTTGTCCCTTTGGCTAGGCCATCTCTTCCTGTTTCCTAGTATGGCTTGTAATTTTTTGCTGATGTCTAGGCATCTGACTATGTTGGTGAATTTACTCTGATAGTCAATTTCTCTCCCTTGCCTAGTTTTTTTTTTTTTTCCACAGCTGTTCTTTGATTTTTGTTCAACTTATTCTGAGTCTTTAAAATTGCCCACCTTAAGTTATCAAAATTGGGCCAGGGACTCACTAATGGGGCACAGACTTTCTCCCAGGGGTTTGGGGTAAGGGAGACCTAAAAGCAGTTTTTCTCCTTGCAGTTTCCCTATCAGCCAGCAGATGTTACTCATCAGTGAACCTTCCCACAGAGGTGTTTCTTTCAACCTTCGGTTGCTGATGCTCTGGTGTGGCCAGAGCTGAGATTCAAAGCTCTGGTGGCCAAATTCATTGAAAAGAAACTACTCTCCACCCTCTGTTGCACCCTCCCACTTCCCAGGGAGGAAGACATCCATCCCCTTCTCAGTCTGCTACAGTGGGAAATGGGTTTTATTGAGGCTGTGCACATTGAGGGTGGGGGGTGAATGCCCGTCCTGGCTGCTGTGGGGGTTAGTAATTCACAGTTGTCATTTTGGGTTCTTCATTTCTCGGTCTGTCACCCTCCTGGGGATTGTACAGCACTGACCTGGTCTGCTGATCCCCAAAGCAGGTCCCTCGGACAGCTTTTTGCCCTTCCTCCATTGTTTCTGTGAGAGAGTTGAGCCCTGCAAGCCTACTCTGATGCCATCTCCCTGAAAGTTGGCATGTTTTTTAAACAAGCAGTTTGTCATTCATCCATTACTTCCACAAACAATCACGGAACAATCACCCTATTCTATGTCAGACACTGACCCGGCATTGGGGAGACTGGCCCTGCCTTTGAGGAACTCAAAGTCTTGGAGGCAAGATAGTTATTTAAACAAATAATTATGACAAAACATTAATAAGCTATAATAAAGGCATGTTTAATTCTACTTGGACTAGAGAAGATTTGGGAGATGTCACTTATGCAGAACATTGAGCTAGACCTTCAAAGAGGAGGGGAGTTTTGGCAGGTAGCAAGGGGGAGGTGGTACACCCCAGGCATAAATGCCAGCATATGAGTGAGGCTTCAGGGTCTGCCAGTGCATGGTGCAGCCAGGGAATGGAGCACACTGCAGGGTGGTGCTGTGTCAGGCCCACCCCAAGAGCTTCTGGATATGAGCTGCTGAGTGAGTCTGGGCTTGATCCTGAAGGGCCTTTTCTGAGTCTGAATGTGGGCCTGGAGACAAGGGGAGTTTTTCATCAGTAGAGTGATTCCTTCAGGTTTGCATTTTGAAAAAATCAATCCAGGTCAACTGGGGAGAATGGATCCTGAGAATAAGTGTGGAGGCATGGAGATCCATTTCTAGACTATTCTAAGAGCTATTCACCTGAACCAAGGCAGTAGCAGAGGGGACAGATTTAAGTCATTGTGAGAAGATGGACTGGGCAGCCCTGGTGATGAATTGGATGTCGGGGAGGGGGGCAGGGAGAGTGACAGGAAGGCTGATGGTGATTACCATATTGCTTTCTTGGATGAATGGAATCTTGGGCCAACTTTCTGTTACAGCACTTAAGTTATAACGCTTGCTGTTTATTTCTCCTTTGCCACTAGACCGGGTATTCCTCGAGTGCAGGCACTATGTCTTCATTCCATGAGTACTTCTAGTACTTCAGCACAATAGGGGCCCAATAACCATACAATTAATATGTTGATAAATGAATGAATGAGTAAATGACTTAGCAAACTATTCATTCTGCCTTATACTGTACACCCGTAGAGGGAGAGCATGTGCCTGGCTGATTTGCTAAAGCTTACAGCATGGGGTCTCACAGATTTCCATCAAACTCAAAGGGATGGTGATGATTATGCTGATGACGGTGATGGTGATGTTGATGGTGATGGTGATAATGTGACACTGCTCACCTTCCCCTTTCCAGAACATAAGGCTTCTAAGCTACTCTGGGGAATGCAGGAGGCCTAATTAATTAAGGTGAGTAAAGGGCCCTGATTGGAAGTTCTAGATTGGAAGAAGCCGTAGGCCCAGGAAACATTCCCATTATACAGTCATTATTGCTCTCATAGCTCCTGAGGGGCCCTGTTAAGGCTCTTCTATTAAAGGTAGATAAAGCTCCAATCCCCTTCACCTGGTTCAGAACTACCCATCCCTCCATCTATAAAATTTTCCTTTGATTCCTCATCTGCTCAATACAGATTTGCAGCTGCTATTCTGCCGTGCTCTATGTTGCTCCTGGCAAGGTAGGGGAAGCCTGTCTGCCCCGAAGGAACCGGGAAGAGATCAAAGGTAGGTGGGTGGGCTAGGAAGAGGAGGGGTAGAGGAGAAGAGAGGCAGCTTCACCACAGACAGTTTAAACTGCTGCCATTTTTCCAGAATTTTAGGCTGTGAGTCACCTTACACGCTCAGAGAATGCACGTCATCTCCTGTGGACAGATGCAGCCTCCCTCTGGTAACTGGAATGCTCAGGGCGTAGGTTTTCTGGTTAACTGAGGATCATCAAACATCCTTCTTTTGGTTAGTCTCCTGAAACTTTTACACAGGCTTCAGTCTGCTTTCTCTCCTTGCTGTTTGAACACTGAACACTGTTTACTCTTGATTTGGTGAATCAGAAAGCATTCAGGATCATGATTCAGAATCCCTATTCTGAAATGCCAATTTTTATTACACATAACCATGGGTGTAGAAGGCTCAGGGAACTGGGTGAATCTTATTTCCAAACACATCCTTGATTTAATTTGGTTAAATCCTAGATATTTGCCTGCTTCTTGTGCTCTGCTTCTTCTAAAAGTAGAAGGCCGGTGCTTTCACATATATGAGGGTTTGAGTTGCTTTCTGGTTAGTGAAAGTTTTACCACGTATCAGATGCTCTCTCCTCCCTATTTTTTCTCAGGTGAAAAGTAAGATGTTTCACTGCAAATCAGGGGAGTTTATTAAAAACTGTGCCCAACCTGGATGCTAGCTCCCCATGTAAGTTTGGATACAGAGTCAGTTCTACCATAAGGCTTGTTTTGAAAATGGAAATTTGTCCCAATGCAATTGATGTATTAGGGGACAAAGTGAACATAACTCAATCTCCACATTTGCTTATGTGCCTACATGTGCTAGGTGAATGCAGAAATTCATCAGCTGAACCGAGCCACAGAAGAATATATAAAATGCATGCACATATGCTTCAAACATCTACCAGATGCCTCAGTTCACCACATGTAATGAGCCACACCCATCCACATCTGGTGTTAGAACATTCCGTCCAGTTTCAGATGACCCTTCTTCCACCATTTCACCATAACTCGGAGGATTCAGCCTTTCTGATGTCCATTTCCACAAGCAAGCTTCAGGACTTTTTCAAGGTAAAGTGCCATATTTATTGTAGCATTTATGGATTTCTTAACCATTTCACATGTGCAACATTGTTCTACCATTTTTATTAGGCTCCTCTCCTTCTTTTAATGTGTCATTGATGAAATTTTTAGTTGTGTCCCTAACCCCATTTTTATCAGTCTGGTGGTTTTTATTGTGCAATTTTGTCCAGTGTGGTGAATTTTAATAATGTATTTGTTGCATTATAACAAAACTGACTGTAATTGGGGGGCTCGGGCCTCACTTTAACCAGCTGGGAAAAGAAGATAGTGTTCATCCTGAAGTGAAGGAAGCTTACCAGGTGATCTCCTTATAAGAGACAACTTTGATTACTTACAAAGATACTTAACTTACAAGGAACATTTCTAAAAGGTCATGTGTCTTCCAGCTTAAAGAAATGGCAAACCCACTACAATTTAAAATTAGTTATGTATGGTGGTAGAACTTCAACTTTACGTATATGATGTCCAACGCATTGAACACGTGTCTCTCAGTTATCCACAACATTTCTATGTGAAATATAGTGTTTGGGGGACCTAACTAAGTCTTTACTACAGAATAGGTGTGCCACACGCATCATCTCATTTAATCTTGATACGCCATGCTCCGCAAGCACTTGTTGAACCCCTGTCATGTATCGGGTGCTAACCTGGGTGCTGGGCTTTTACTAGTGAGCAGAATACATTCTCATCTTCTAGGAGCTGACACTCTAGTGGAGTGAGACAGACACAAATGAAGGACTAAATGCACTTTCTGCCATGGGGTAGCAAGTGTTGTGGAGAAGGCTGGTGCAGAGAGAAAGCATTTGGGGCAAAGGAAACAGTTTAGGGGCGGCAGCTACCAACATTGCCATCTCCATTTCTACAAGTGAAGAGACTGAGGTAAAGAAAGAAAGATCAGGTTGCCCAAAGCCATCAGTGGGTCACCTGGGAAACAGAGGGACAGAAGGAAGGATGGAGTTTGTTCCCTGGGCTGTAAGGAGAGGTAGAAAGTATAGAGAGGGCTGGCTGAATCTAATTTTACTCCAAAGTCCAGCTTCTTTCTACTCCTCTGTGGCTTCCCTATCGTTACCTTAATGGTGCTCAAAGACCTAGGAGGCCTCTCTGATGGTAACCAAACCAAGTATACACTTTCTGCCTGGCTTTCTAGAACTAGCCGCAATCTGCCGATGTCCCCTGCCCACTTCCCAACAAGCCCTGCACGCACAGTTACCCCTTCGGACCTTTGTCATCTCCATCGCCCGTCATGCTCCCACCCATTCTCCTGGGCAAAAGTTCAGTTTGCCCATCCCCCAAACTCCCTCTGATGACTCTAGCAGTCCCGGGTAAATCTCTTCTCTGATTTCTTCTAGCCCTCACTCAGGCACAGGCTAGTCTGTGTAGTATATAACAAAGAATTATGGGTGACGTTCTAGACTAGCATGGTTAAGAGGTAAAGCACGTGGACCTTGGAGGGGCATGACTTTTATTTGGATCTTCGCTCTGCTGCCTCCAAATGGTAGGACCTTGAAGAAATCGCTCATCCTCTCTGTTCCTCGATTCCTTCATCAGTGAAATGTGGATACCAGTGCCAGGCTCACAGGTTGTTGTGAGAATTAAATGAGATGATTCACGTGGTGTGCTCAGCATGGGGCCTGCACATTAGCTATTTTTTTCTATATCAGAGGAGCTTGCCTTTGAAAAGCACCCCTTTCCAGATTGGCATTGAGTCTGGGCAGATATGCACTGTCAGCACTTTGGTAAATCTGGGAAGGGCCAACAAGGGCTGGGACAGGAGAGGAATGCCGGGACATGTGGGCCGGGGACCAGCATGTGGTTGCCGGCAGGGTCTGGGTGCAAGCTGGGTCACACCCAGGGGCCAGGGCTGAGAAATGTAGCCATCTGTGCATTGAAATAGAGGCAGGTCATGGTCCCTGCCCTAGAGAAACATTTACATGTGAGACAAGCTTATCAAATGACTGAATTGCTGACTAATGATAACTTTGGGTTAGAGTTGTTGGGAAAGGAGAAATGGATAGAGAGGAGATACCAGTAAGTAAATTACTTCAAATCAGAGAGTGGGAGAGTGGAGAAGAACCTAAGGCATCATTTGGCCAATGCTTTCTTTTTATATCTGTTGGTAGTTGCTGTTTATTGATTTATCACTGTTCACCAGAGAATTAAGACTCTGTTGCAAGTAGCAAGTACAGTTTGAGCTAATTTTAATAAGAAAAGGGAACTTTATTATGCGGATGGATGCAGGAGTGTGAGTTTCATGGAACCCAGGGGCAGAGCTGAATTAGAATGAGGGACTCCAGTGTTATCTACACTTTGTCTCCTCTCTGGATATCTGTGTCCCTCATTTTTCTTTCCCTTTGAAAACTAGCTTCCCCTGCTGTGCCAGGCTGCTTGGCAGAGCATAGGGGTCCTGTCAGCTCGGAGCTAGTGATCCACTCCCCTGAGAGAGACCCATCTCTCTCAGCACCCATCCAATGGTGAATCTTGGGGGAAGAGACTCTTACTGGCCTGGTTTGGGTTAAGTGCCCACCCTGGACCTCAGTTGTGGCCAGAGGAGTAGGGGAGTCAGGGAACAGCATGACTGCCCAGAGCCCACCCCTGCAACCTGCAGATAGGAGACACAAGGTGGACTTCTCAGAAGAAGGCGATAGGCAATGACGTGCACAGTGGGGCAAGTAATCCCGTCTGGGGCTAAACAACCAGACTGTCTGTGATGCCCTTTATATATGTGGTCTTTTAAATCCTCACCACAACCTTGTAAAATATACATTAGCATTCCCAACATACTGATGGGAAACTGAGGCTTAGAGTGATCATGTAATTTGTCAAGGACACCATTAACATGGAGTAGATGCAGTGTTTTAATTTAAATCTGTTTGAAACTAAGACCTAAAGAAATTAAATAATTTGTCCAAGGCCAGAGTTAATTGGTAGGCAAAGATGGACTAATTGGTACAATATATTTTTAAAAATGCAAAAACATACCTGAGGAAGACACACAAATGCACACCAGTACCCGCAGTTGGGAGCTTGTTTACTTGATGGGGGTTGGCTACCCCAGCCACCAGGCCCCAATGCGGGTCCTCCCCTCCCACGTGTTAATGAGGTGGCCTCTGGGGTAGAGGTGGGGGCTCTCCTATAAGACTATACTTTCAGCAGTGGCTGCTCTACTGAAGATGTTTACCTGCAAGGCTGAATCCTGGTCCGCAGGTGGTCAAAGAGCTGCACATACTGGCTTGGGCTCCCCCACTTCTTGCAGCCAAAGCCGGTATCAGAATCCTCTTAGGGGAAGTCAGAGAAGCTTCTGCCCGGAGACCAGACACAATGACTGCCTGGATTATCTGCAATTCAGGGCAGCAGATTAGATGGGCAGAAGTGATTTACAGAGGAATAATTCCCGACAAGGGATGCTGGTGACCTTATAAACCAAGAGACTGAAGCAGCTCAGCTTCTCTCTTCCCAGGGTGGAATTAATTCCACCTAACTCTCCTCAGTCCATTTGATTTTTTTTTTTTTTAAGCAAGAAAATACAGATCCCAGAACTCTATGCTCTTTCTTTGAGACACTTAAACTACCAATCACATTAGTGTGGGTGCTATTTAAAGAAAGAAACCAGCTATGAGAAGAATAAAAATATGGCCTGGAAAGGAAGGAAAATGGGTGGGGGGGTGGTTAGTAACACGTTATTTCCAGACTAACAGCTCTTTTCTGGCTACTTTGGGGATTTCTTTCATTTTTGATTGATTGATTGATTGATTGATTGATTGCCAGTGGTTGATGGGCATATGTATGGGGAATTATTTGTTCTCTTTCTTTCTACATGTTTCTTCTGGTTCATAAAATAGAATTGCCCCAACATTCCCTGACAGTATGGGGAAGAATCTTCTTTCCACCTCCTACTGACTCCTCCATGGCAGAGGGGGATTCACTGGCAGGTGAGATGGCGAGAATCTGACATCCCAGGGTCCATGTGTCACTACTAGGCAGGATTACTGTGTCAAAGAATGATTCTCACATCTCCTGCCTCTTTTTGCAGTCTCTTCCAAGGATAAGATGGGAACCAGGCCCTGATTGTCCCTGATAACCATCCTGGATCTGGGTAAACGTGTGTGAGATCCAGGGTTGGGGCTTAGGAATAAAGACCGGGAAGCCTATTTTGGTTTGGGGTCTAAGCCAAGTCTACTTTATTCTACTGATAAAAAACACAATATTTTCATTCCTGTCTAACTATATTCCTCAATTGATTTTGAAGTCAGTGGAGGGAGGGCTATTATCAGCGGGCATCTCCTAAAAGCCCAGCACTCCATTTCCATTGAGCGTCACAACTTTTAAACATATTAGTGGCCCTGCTGGTATACAGTTTTTTTCATAAGGTCAAAGGGTGCTAAGCTGTGGATAGAACAATCATGTAGGGAAGGAATAGCTTCTGTCAAAGAATCAGGGCAAAGAACAAGGGCTTTGGAGTTTGATGAGCTTGGGTTTGAATCTTGGCTCCCCCACTTATTAGCAGTGGGTGTTGGGGAAGTTAAGTCTCTGTATCTCATGTTCTGTAACTTCAAAATGAACACGAAAAACCCATTTCAAATTGTCACTCTGACGATTAAGAATAATAGCTAACAAGCAGTTATCAAGAGTTTATTATGTGATAGGCATTGTTCTAAATACCTTGCTTGTAATGACCCTTTTGATTATATCAACCCTGTGAGGTAAGAACTATTTTACTTCCACCTGGTATGAATGCTGGAGAAGTTAATAACTCACCCACGGTCATGCAGCTGGTAAGTGGAAAAGTCAGAATTTGAATGGTGTCAGAGCTCTTCTGCGAAACCATTACTCTACATTGCCTTTCAATTGATGAAAGAGTCAATGGGAGATGTATATGAAAGCTCCTGTTACAGTGCCTGAGTTTTCAGCGAATACCAGTGTTCTTTCTTTTCCTCCCTGCTGGTGAGATGTTTGGGTGAGGGGCTCTGGACCTAGCCCACTTTTAGGAATACAAAGACATCATAACACCTTTGAACCCCTCTCCCCTTCCCTACCAACTCCCTGAAGGCAGTTCCATGGTTTAGCTATGACTTTGGATTCTTTGTCCTATAAACTCAGGCCCCGTTGTCCAGGAAATACATCCCCTTGTCTGGATCCAGGAGTGTTCTCTTTCTTTTCTGGTTTCTGGAGTTGATCCAGGGCCCATGTTTATGGTAAACTTAGAAACTGATGCCACTGAAGACAGAACACTCTGAGAAGTCCCTGCTAACAGCCAGGAGACCATAGGACACAAAGCTGGTAGTGAGACAGAGGAGACATGACCATTTGATCATATAGATTACAGAACATGCAGGTGTCACCCATGGAGCTTGCTCTGGAAATGAACCCCAAACCTCCTTGCAAAATCATGGTTGAGTGTGGGCCCTAAACCACAGTTCACAAAGGAGTAGGTAGAATAGCACTTTGAGATTCAAGCTCATTAGCCCTATGGGGTGGACAAATATGAGTCAAGCAAATTCAACAGTGTATTTTAAAATATATCATGATCAATTAGGATTTATTCCAGAAAAGTAAGGATGGTTCAACACTAGAAAAATCTCCAAATGTAACTTACCACACTAATAGACTAAAGGAGAGCATTCATAAATTATCTCAAGTGATGAAGAAAATGTGTTTGATAAAGTTCAACAGCTGTTTATGACAAAAACTCTTAGCAAACTCAGAATAGAATGGAAATTGTGTAAATTGGTGAAAGTTATATTCCAAATATATATATACAGTAAACATTATCTTTATTGTAAACAGTTTGGATGTGTTTCCTTTAAAATTGAGAATATGGTGACAGTGCTATTATCACTGGTCCTGGTAAGACAATGTAGGAGGATCTGACCAGTGCTATAAGAGAAATAAAAGAAATTAGAGGTCCAAGGGCAAGGAGGTAAGAGATAAAAGTGTTACTGTTTGCAGATGATATGCTTTCTACCTAGAAAAACCAACAGAATTTAAAGATAAACTATTAGAATGTATAAAAGAGTTCAGCAAGATTTCTGGATATCAGATTTTCCTAAAGCAAAAGAGCATTTTTCTATGACAAAGGTAACAAAATATAAAATACAATAAAAATAGAGTATCATTCTCATTAGCAAGAAAAACTAACCAGGAATTTACTTAAGAGTATCGGAGGCCTTTACTGAAAAATTTTAATACCTTAGTAAAGTACATAGAAATAGATCTGAGTAAATGGAAAGACATGCCATGCTCAAATGTGGAATTTCAGTTTTTTAAAGATGTCAGTTTTTCTCAAGTCAATCAATAAATCAATGTAATTCCTAATCAACATTCCAATTGATTTGTTTAAGGAACTCAATACACCTATTCTAAGATTTATAGGGAAGGACAGAAGTCCACAAATAAAGCAAGATCAACTTTGAAAAGGAGAAGTGGTAGGGGAACCTGCCCTACCAGATATTAAGACATTTTAGAAATACAGGGGAGTGAAAACAGTGGGAGATGCTCAACATCATTAGCCACTAGGGAAATGCAAATAAAAATGACCATGAGATACCATTTTATGCCCACTAGAATAGTTATTATTTTAAAAAATGGAATCTGTTTGTGAGGATGTAGAGACACTGGAAGCCTCATGCATTGTTGGTGGGAATGTAAAATGGTACAGCTTCTGTGGAAAACAGTTTGGTGGTTCCTCAAAAAAAGTTAAACATGGAGCTACTGTATGACCTGGTAATCCCACTTGTAGGTATTAAAAGAAGGATTCAGATGGGTATTTGTACACTAATGTTTATAGCAGCATTATTTACAATAGCCAACAGGAGGAAGCATCCCAAATGTCCATCAGTGAATGAATGGATAAGCAAAATGTGGTATATGCATACAATGGAATATTAGCCTTAAAAAGGAATAAAGTTATGATACATGGCACTAGATGAGTGAACCTTGAAGACATCATGTTGAATGAAATAAGCCAGACACAAAGAGGCAAATATTGTATGATTCTGCTTACATGAAATAAATAGAATTTTCAAACTCATAGAGATATAAAGTAGTATACAAGTTACCAGGGGGCAGAGGACAAGAGGAATGGAGAGTTAACACATAATGGATATAGGGTTTCTGCTGGGGTGATAGGAAATGCGTGGTAATGGATGGTAGTGAGAGGAGCAGAACATTGTGAATGTGATTAATCCCACTGAATGGTATACTTTGGAGTGGTTGAGATGGGAAAATTTATGTTGTATATATGTTTCTATAATTAAAAATGCAAAGAGCAAATAGACAATGACAATTAAATGCAATACATTATCCTGAATGGGTTCTAATAATGGAGGAAGAAAGACTCAAAAGAACATTATTGGGACATATAAAAAATTGGAATATAGACTGGAAGCTTTATGTCAGTGTTAAAGTTCTCAATTTTGATAACTGTACTTAAGATGGTTATCTAGGTGAATATCCTTGTTTTTAGGTGGTGCACATGGAAGTATTATGTATTCAAAGAACATGATTTATACAACCTAAGATAAAATGTTCAGAAAACAGACAGATGATAGATAGATAGATAACTAGCTAGACTGATTGATAGATGAATATATTGATAGAATGATATGGCAAATGTGGCAAAATGTTAAAATTGGTGGATCTAGATATTGGGGGCAAGAGGTATGTTGGGATTCTCCATAAAGGTTTTGTATTATTTTTGCAACTGTCTGAAAGTTTGAAATTATTTCAAAATGAAAAGTTAAACAACAAGAAAAACAAAGGTGCAATTATAGTGCAAGAACAGACAAATAAATCAATGGAACAGAATAGATGGCGAAAGAGAGTCCTGTGTCTATATGGGAGGTGAATGTACAGTTAAGGTGGCCCATGAATCAAAGAGGCAACAGTTAGATTATTTAATTAATAGATTTGGGTAAACGTCTTACCGTACTGAGAAACATGAAGCTGGGTGTCTAATAGCACAAATGAAAGTGCATCTAAAGTGGACTTAAAGACTCAAATGAGAAAAGTGAAACTGTAAAATTAATAGAGGAATGTGTAGAAGAATATCTTTGAGGACTTGGATAAGGAAGGACTTCTTACACAAAATGTCAAAAGCACAAACTCTAAGGGAAAGCTTGTTGAATTTAACTATAATTCATATCAAAATTAAGAATTTCTATTTGATGAAGGATATCATGGATAGCTAATGGGCTGATGACAATGGGGAGAAGATATTTACTGTATCTAAAACTGAAAAAGGACTACTGCCTAAAATTGATAAGGAATTCCTGCAAAGCAAGGGTGTCAACCCCCCCAAAAATATGGACAGAAGATATAAGCAGGCAATTTACAGCATAGGAAATATAAAAGTCTAAGAAGCAGAGATAATGCAGTTCTCTCTTTAAAATGGAAATTAAGGTAAGATACCCCTTTAATCTATCAGACAGACAAAAATTAGACAGTTGGATAATGTTGTGGGTGGTGGGGTGTGGGCATATGGGAAACCTCATATCCTGCCGGTAAGAGACTAGATTGTTGGAAACACTCTGAAGAGCAATGTGTCACAGCATAGTCACAAATGTGTGTTAACCCTGTGACATGGAAAGTTCATTCCTGTGTATATATACCACAGGACCCAAAGAGGAGTTAGAAGACACCTGGGTATCCATCAGTGGGGAGGGAAAAATGGAAAATATGAATGAATCACACCATGAAGTGCTATGTAGTAATTAAAGGTCATGGATTATATGAACACATAACAACATGGATGGAACTTAAAAATGTAATATTGAGTTGTGATGGTTTGTCGCTGTATGCATTCCAGAAAGACATGTTCTTAAAGTTAATCCATTCCTGGTGTGGACCTTTTGATGAGGCTACTTCAGTTAAGGTCTGATCTACCTCATTCACGATCCTCTTACTAGAGTCCTTTTATAAACAGAATGGAGAGAGAGAGGGAGAGAGGGAAAGAGGGAGAGAGGGAGAGAGGGAGCCACGGAAGCAAAAAACTGAAAGCAAGTAACCCAGAAGGGAAGGGAGAGACCAGTGGACATCCACGGTGTGCTTTGCCGTATGGCGGAGGAGCCACAGATTGCCAGCAGCCAGCCTTCAAGAAGAAAGCATCACCTTGATGCCTTGATTTAGAAATTTTTTTGTCAGTCTCAAAACCATTAAGCTAATAAGTTCCTATTGTTAAAAGTCAACCTATTTCATGGTATCTACTTTCAGCAGCCTAGCTAACTAAAACAGAGTGAAAAAAAAAAGTAAAAAGCAGAATAAAACACATAACATATATTTATGTAAAGTAAAATTCCATGTACACAAAAATACACATTTTATAAGAATATATATAAGTAAAATAATATTCATTAGACTCAGAGTGGGAACAGGGGTGGAAAATTGGGATAAAAGGAACTAAATACATAATGAAAGAATGAATAGAGCTCATGTATAAATGAATGTCAAGAACGAGGACGATAGTTAACTCAGTCCTCTGCCCTAAGTTCCAGTAGAAAAGAAAAGAAAAGAAAAGAAAAAAAAAGATGATCAGATCATGGTCACTAGGGCTTACAATTTAGTAGAAGGAGATAGGCATATTTCATTAAAAAGTGAAATAAAGTGTTTTAGATATTTTAGAGCAATTCTGCAATTCCCTGGAGAGCAGTGACGCAAATGAAGGTAGTAACTTCTACCTGGGTGGGGGCCTGGAGAGTTTGGAAGTGACCTTCTACAGGAGGCAACCACGGAGGAGACAGATGTGCATCATAATAATATATATATATAAAGTATGATAACATATACTATAATTATGAAAGTATAATAATATAACTTAAATAATCATGGGGAAAAATTAAAAGTGAATTATAAAAATTAATCCAATGGGAAAGTAAAGGAGGGGAAGTCAACCCTGTAAAGGGGAATCAAGGAAAGTGTCTTGATGGTTTAACTGCGCCCATAGCACTAGGCAAGTTACCAGACTAAAAGCCAGTCTGGAGCCACGTCTAGGTTCACTAAAGCTCTGCACGTATAACCATAGTTATTGTGACCTGGGAACCAATTAGATGACTAGTAATAAAATAGATACTTTTATTCTGTTTCCTCAGCAAGGAGGTGAATCCCTTGGAAACCAGGGACCCAATGCTGTTTGTTCAGGACTGTGGCATTTAGATTCTGCCTTCAAATTTGTAAATGTAATGAAATGATTTATCATGGAAAATTATTGCATGATCATCAAAAAGTAATGAAAGTTGTCACAGCCTTCCTTTTAATGGCGTTTCTCACCGAACTCCTTCCCCCTTTCCTGAAAATGAGCTCTGGGAGTCCAGCATGGGGCCAATCCAAGGGTCTGATGCTATTTAATTCACTCAGGCAGTCAGCCATAAACACATTTTTCAGAAGTAAAGACAACTTCTGTAACTTTTTAATTAAAGCATAAAAGCCCTTAATTAAAGAGACATAAATCACTGAGAACCCTTTAAATCTTCGTAATCTTCTGTGGCGCTGCGTGTATGTTTCCAGCTGTGTTCATTCTGACCTCAGAGCAACAGGGTATCCAGAGGGATAGCAATGGTTTCCAAGAGCCCTGGGGCAGTGGCCCGGCAACCTGACGGGACCAGGCGTGCAGTGGCCGTGCCGTGGTGCTGGTGCTGGTGTGGAGATTGCACTCTGGCAAGAGAGAGGCCAAGGGGACCTTGAACAGGAGCATTCAGCCCTGCTTCTCCATTATCTCTGGGCCACTCTCGCCGTTTCTGGTGGGTCAAGATGGCAGCTTCCTCTAGTGGATAGAGGGACAAATCAAACACCACCATGAGGAAACAATCAGACAAGTTCAGCATATACAACATCCCGTAAGACCAGCAGCCTGACTCCTCAAAAAAGGAGTTGGCAGACTATACTGGATTAAAGGAAACTAAAGAGATAAAACAACCAAATGCAATTTATGAGTTTTGACTGGATCCTGGTTAAATATATATATAAAAGATATTCCTTGGGATAACAGAAAAAATGGAATATGGACTCAATATTAGATAATACTGTGGAATTATTATTTTGTTATTTTTGATAATGATATTGCAGGTATATAAGATAATGTTCTCAAGAGAGGTATGCTGAAATATTTAGGAGTGAAATTTCATGATGTCTGCAAAGGTGGCAATATGATAACAATATTCACTATAGGTGGAGGGCATACATGTGTTCATTTTACTAGTTTTAAAACTATGTATGAAAAATGTATAACAAAGTGTGGAGGAAGAAAGAATGGCAGCCTCTTTTTCTTTGTTTCTTGGACATCTCCCTCTACGTGTGACTCAATGCCACTGATACGGTAACAGAATCAGAATCAGGTTGGGCAAGTATTATTTGGACAAATTTTCCTCTCCACCATGACTCGGAGTCCGGATGTTGTGAATATACACCTTCCCAGGTTTTAAAATAATATGGGTTTTAGGAAAGTGTTAAGTTATTCTGATATTCACTCCATATCACTTATTATTTATTCACCTGTATCTGGAGATTCAAAACCGACAAACGGAGTCGTCCCCATTCTCATGGCTCTCTCAATCTAGCATGGTAGAGAGAAAACTCATCAATCAATCCCCACAGTGAAATAAGTTTATGTAGAGACTTCCGGCATGTATGTGATCAAGCCTGGCATGGTGCCTTATGCCCCAAAATATTTGTGACATCACAATTCTTTATACATTTGAAGACAGAAAACAATTGACATCGTATACATCTCAGAGTGGTGTCTAGTGTTCTGGGCACTCCATTACTGGATGCTGGCAGTCACTGAAGGAAGGTGGGGGATGGTAGGTCATAGGACCTTTCAATTGGTGGAATCCATTGTGGAACTGGAGGTGATGACAGGGTCTAGAATGAGACCGAGTCTCTAGGACCCACGCCCAGCAAAGATATTTTTGTCTGAGTGGAGATATCAGTGAACTAGACTAAGATATTCCCACATTTTCTAGCATTAGATGAAATAGCTTTATTCTCATAGAGTTTGGTGGCTGATAAAGCACAGTAGCAACTAGCCTATCCACATAGCAGAGAAGGAAATTTCCTTGAAACATCCTTTCCAAATTTTGAACAGTCCTTTGTCAAAACTGAAAGAGCTTTAATTTAGACAGCGTTAGACTTTGGAGATCACCTGGTCCCATGTTTTATTTCAGAAGTGCTACCAAGAACTTCCAGGACTCTAAGAAAGTTCCAAGTTTCAGGTCAAGACTAGAACAGTTTGAAAGTCACAAAATAATCCAATCCACTTATCTTCTAGAAGAAGAGCCAGAGGGAAATAGACTTGCCCCAATTCCATAGACTTGCCTGATAAGGCCACCCAAGGTCTAGAGCTCCTGATGGATCGTCCAGTGCTCTTTTCATTATGGCAAGCTGCCTACTATCTGATGTTCAGACTAAACAAGGGATTCTCCTGAGTGTTTCTCTTGGCCCTAGTGTAAGAGTCATTTGTCAGTTTTGAGTGCCCATCATTCAACCTCTTTATCTCAGCAGCTGATCTTCCTTTTGGGGACTCCCCTTACTGTACGGAGCTTCCTTGGTAGGTATTATAAGTTTCCTACTCTAGGAACTGAAAAGGCAGACCCTCCTTTTACCTCCAGGGAGCCAGGGGTGGACACATGGGTCAGCTAGTCAGACCCAGTCCCCTCGGCCTTTTTGTTCCCTCCCTGAGCGAGTGGATGTGGGGCTACATTTGTTTGCAGTACTGCAGCTGCACCCAGACTAGCCTGTCCCTGCAGGGTGGCCTTGTTGGGCCTTCTCCCTGGCTTCCTTTCTTGTGAATCCCTGCTGTTCTTCCAGTAAGTCCTGTTTTTTCTTGAGAGAAGCAGAGTCCATTTCTGTTACTCACATAAAGAAATTCTGATTGATACACTCAGGGTATCGCCGGTTCCTGGAGAGGTGCTGCTGAATTCATTTTAATCTTAGAAATAATCAATGGACACATCATGATTCCCAAAAGATGAAAAATTACCATGACGCAGGTTTTTTCTACTGACCCCGATCTGAGCTGGGCTTTCAGACCTGGGTTTAGAGGTTGTGACTAATGCACCCAACCTCTTTGGAGCAGAGGTGAGCAGAAGGTGACTGCCAGCCACCACACGCTAATTTCTATTCCATTACAGCCTACATTGCACGTCATTTGTGAGGGTAAACAGCTTCTTGACCAGCAGATCACAGGGCCCAATGATTGTATCTTGTTAACTTTGAACCTAAAGAAAACAGATGAGCACTCTTATTTCTGTGAATTTATCCATGTACAACTTATCTTCCAAGAGGTGTGCCATGGTGTTGGTGTGTTACCATAAACATAAGTTGGGTGGGTCACTCTTATTAATTTAATTTGCTTTCCTGTGTGTGTGTGTGGGGGGAGACCTCCCCTAAACCAAATTATTGGGAATAATAGCGAGGCGACTGAAGTAATATATATGACAAAGTTAGGTCTCGTTTTTCTCTCCTCCTGGGAGAAAAAGAGACACACAGGGGGTTTATTTTTGATTAAATGCCTCAGCATTGCTTTGGTATTTATCTTCCGGTGGCAGCCCCTGATCCAGCCACAATGTGTAATTCCATTAGCATTCTCTCTCAATTCACCAGAGAGGGGCTTCAGCCTGGACAGCAGCGGCAGATGGCTGCAGCGTTCAGGAGGCTTATTTCTTATTTCTTCAGCAAGTTTATTCCTTTATTGGCAGCTCGTTTAAAGGGAGCTAAAGAGGAGTCAGTCAAATGGTTAGGTGAGAATTAAACGTGGGTTTTTAAAGGCAAACCCAAGAGTTTTTTTGGGGAAAAAAAAGTTTAAATTAAATAAATGAACAATGCCTCCATAGCTAGCATAGCTGAAGACAAAGGATACTATTTAAGGTCCTCATTTTTATAAAGGAGGTTTTATCTTTGTGCTTTTAATGAGAAAAGTGATTTTGATAGTGACTCAGGACTCCTGCGTGTTTTCTAGCTGAGCCCCTAAATGGCTTTGAGACTATTCCTCTGCCAGCACCCCCACTCCTGTCTTTGTCTCTTGCCCATGGCAGAGGTGATGCTGGGTAGAAGAAAGAAGATCGTTCTAAGGTGCCTTGAGTACCTGCAAAGAAAGACGAGGACAGATGGAAAGCAGATACAAGTTTCATTTGTCCATGCTAACTGGAGTCTGGGCTCAGAGAGAGGAATGAATTGTTTTAACCTTCTCCTCCCCTCCCATCAGGGCCTTTTGACATGGGTTGGCTTCGCTTTCCCTCCTCTCCCTGCCCTTGTTCACCCCTCCATGGACATGCCCACCAGCCAAGAAACACCCAGATGGACAGAAGGTGGAAAAAGTGGAAGATGCTCAGGGTTGGGGAAGCTACCTGATAACAGCTCCCAGGAGCTGCTTGTGTGGTACAGCACTTGGAATCCTGTTTCTGGGAGAGGGATTTGAGGTGCCACAAGAGCACATGGCCTGTGGCATTTTAAGAGTGCAGAGGGTCTATGACAGATGCCTGGTCTTGGCATTAAAATGACAATACTTACACATCTGAAAGGGAGGACGGGGCCAGTCTTATTTGAGGGCCCAATATGTGCCATCTCCTGTGCTAAGTGCTTTCTGTGTATTATCTGTTCTCTAAAAAGTGTTTCCAAACTTAAAAAAATCTATATCTTTATAAGTAAATTTTTTGAGCACCCCCAATATATGTGTATTTATTTATTTATAAATTATATCTATATATATATTCTAGCAATGTATTATGTTCATTATAATAAATGCACAACTATACATATTTTTAAAGAACAGGAAAAATAAATATAAAAGTTATACTTCCTTCCCACATCCCAATGGAGTCTTGAGCATACCCAGGGGCTCACAAACCACTCTGACAATTTCTGCTGCTCACAATTTGCCTGGCAGATGGGTATTGTCACTTCCATTTTATAGATGAAGAAACTGGCCGAGGTTGTTTTAGTGACTAGCTCAGAGCTGGGCTCGTAACCTGCATCTTCTGATTGCGGATCTGGGGTCTTTCCATTACACTGCATTTCCTCCTATGGCCAGTAGACGCCTCCTTCTCCCCTCGGACCCCCACGTGGCCTGGATGATCAGCTCTGCACTCCCGTGGCCTGCCATTCCCACCTTCTTCAGTTCCAAGGCTCTCCTGTTGCTCCCATCTGCAGGGGATAAGTCATTGGATCTTGACTGGTCCGAATCGATTTTAGTAATCCCATCCCCCTTTGCCAGACACTCACCTTCCCCACCTCCCTTACAGCTTGGGGCAGCTACATGGCCAAGTCATAAGGGAAGCTTTTGGAAAAGATTCCATTTGCTGGTAGGAGAGGGAGCTAGTCCAGGAAAGCTCTCTGTCACCGCCTCTTCTCCTTTCTTCATGTTTAAATATGATTGTGGGACGAGATGCTTGGGCTTGCGGCCAGCACTCCTATAGCCATAAAGAAACAAGTCCTAGGGCAAAAAGTCAATTTTGTAAGGATGACACACAGAAAAAGTAGAAAGAGATGGGTCCTTGATGATCTCACCAAAGAAGCAACCACCTACAGCCAGGCTACTGGTGTGAGACATTAAATGCTTAAGCAGCTATATGAGTAGTTTGTTACTTGCAGACAATACCTTCCTAACTGATACAGTCTCCACTTCTAATCAGCATCCTCCATTCTCAGTTCATTTTGTTCATTTCCTTCAGCTCCTCAGTCTACATATTAATTTTTATGGAACCAGGCTTGGTGCATTTGGTATAAGAAGTCATATGACCCAATGATCTTCTTATTTACACATTGATTTTCCTAACTCTTAGCTGTTTTATCCTTCCCAATTGTACTACTGTCTGTGTGTTTGTGGGCTTATAATGGCTTGTTTCATCTATTTCTCTTGCTTAGTTCTGCCCACATTGGCCCTGTTTCATAGTTTCTGAAGTTTGACTTCTTTGGCTCCTTATAGGTCCCACCTCAGGGCCTTTGCATTTGCTACTTCCTCTGCTTGGTGTTCTCTCTCCAAGTCTTTGCCTGACTGGCTCCTTCTTGTCCTTCAAGTCTCAGCTCAGGGGTCACCACTGCCTCAAGGAAGTCTTTTCTAACCTGTGTAATTCCACCTCTTACAACAGCATGTTTTAATTTTCTTCACAGAATTTACCTCTACCTGAAATCATCTTGTTCATTCATTTTCTAACATGTTACTTCTTGCCTCCATCCAGAAAGGAAACTGCACAAGAACATGGACCTTGTCTGCCCTGAGCTCTACTTTATCACCAGCACCTAGACAGTATGTGGTACATGGTAGGGACTCAGAATATGTTTATAGAACAAATGAGTAAAAGAAAGAGTGAATGGATATGAGGTAACTGTCTCATCTGAATTCTTGGTTTTGTTCCCCAAGGGAATATTTCACTATTTATGAAATGGAGATACTAAAAGGTAAAACAATCAGAACTTCTCATACAAGGTGCCAGGTAAATATTGTACCATAATCTACTTTCTCTCACTTAAAAGCCTATCTTAGGAGAACATATATTAATGTTATTATTTCTCATTTATGTGAGCCTGATTTTTAAAATATTGTAACAGCAGGCATACTATTAATAAAAAATGAATATCTATAATTTGAATATGGTATTATGATCAGTATCAAGAATTGCTTTCTGAATTGACAGACATTCTCTTAAAATCTCATACTACTTGGTGAATATGTATATCTTAGCATCGATACCATACCACTGCACTTGTTTACTGTTTTGTCCCCCACTAGCCTGAAAACCCCAAGGGTAGGGACTATTCATGAAACAGCTTTGATCTGCAGCAATGACATATGGTAAGCACTCCATAAATGATTTTTTTAAAAAAATGAATGATCCTAAACATGATATGAGTTACACAGAGTATCCCATTGGCATATTTTACTCTAAGATTACATTGAAATAAAGTAAAATAACCTATAGTCCCATGAAAATCTGTGATACCTGTTTTAGCCCTTGGAAAATACCTTCCTTACTGCCATCACCATCACCTCACTCTTTCCTAAGATGTGTTCTCTCTTCCTGTAGTTTTTATGCCTGAATAAGCAGGAAGAGTTAGGAAGGGAAGTTATGACCATGCCAGAAAGGTGTTGATAAAGTCACTGGAGAGGAAGAGATAGGATATTTAAGTTTTATTTGCAGGAGAAGAAGATGATGATGGTGACAATAATAGTGATCATAATACAGGAGGAAGCATAATTAGAAATGCCAAAAGGACATTTCGACTGAAAATTTGGAACTTCTGCCGAAGAAGCAAATACACATTCCTTCACAGAGAGGTGCATTTGATGATGGAGTAATTTCCCCCAGGGGAGAGATGAGCAGGCCATTGTTCAGGTCATTTAAAACAAATGAAAGGAGGGAAGAGTAGTCATTATTTATGGTTTGTTGAGTGTCCACAGTGTAGGTAAGCATAGGACAAAACCCTGTTCTGCCCCCAGCCTTCCAGTTCATGGGACCAGATGACACACCCTGGCATCAAGCACATTGCCTGCAACTGCTCTGAGACTAAGACCCCTGCTCTGGTTTTCAAGCTCCTGACAGGTGTAGAGAGGTGAGGCTGAAGCAGGAAGGGAAAGGGCTCCTCTCCAGAGCAGGGAGAGACTGCCTAGTGGAAAGGAAGAGAAAACAATGTGAGCATACAAGGCAGAAAGACTGGTAACTCTGGGGAAGGAGGAAAAGGGGTAGGTCTGAAAAACAAAAGGGAACTAATGAAAATTCAGAATTCTGGATTATATGAGCATCCCATGAGCAAATGATCAGGAAATGGTTCCATGCAGGCCAGCCCCAGGTAGAGGATGGATATCTGGTGAATGAGGTATATAGTACAAAGCAGGGAAGAGGCAGGGTTGAGCTTAGCTCTGTGTTTATTTATTCCCTTGATCTCACTCACCCTGACTATTTTTTCTGACATCACCTTTGACTTACCTCCTTAGCGATGGTCTTAGGTGGGACATTGATTATCTTTCCTAGATATTATCCCCAAAGCATTCCAGTTCAATTCAATAGCATTTACTGAATTAATGCAAAGCATATGGCACTGTAAATGACACAGCTTTAACCACAAGACAACTAAAATTTCAGACCCTTAGAGAATCTGAGATCATTTCATCCAAGCTCCAATCTTTACCTAAGCATCACCTAGCTCCTACCTGGACACATTGAGTGAGGGACAACTCATTACCACCCAAGGAAATCTATGCTGTCTTTAGACACCTCCAACTATTAGAAAGATATTCCTTATATTGAGCCAAAATATATCTAAATAAGATAAGATCCATTCATTGTTCCTAATTTGATATCTTGAATTTATATAGAACTGATGTAGTAACTCTTTCACTTGACAGGCCTTTAGATATTTGAAGCTGTCATGTTCCCTTGAGTCTTATTTTCTCAAAGATGAACATCACTAGTTCCTTTGATTGATCCAAATATAACAGAGCTAAGTTTCTTTTGGGCTTGGTCACTCTCCCCTGAATATGCTCAAATTTATCTTACAGTGTGGGGCCTTGAACTGTATACCATAATTCTGGTATGGTCTAGCTATCTCAGAGTAGAGCGAGACTATCACCACAGCTGACATTATTTTTTTTTTAACGTGGCCACGTCTCCCTGATCCTGTATTTACAAAGTTGTTTTCTATATCCATTGTGTTAGGGTTCTCCAGAGAAACAGGACAGGATATACATTATATATATATAAAGAGACTTATTATAGGAATTGGCTCATGCTGCCGTGGGGATAGGCAAGCCTGAAATTCCACAGGACAGACCACAAGACGGAAACTCATTGAAGGTGATGCTAAATTCCCCAGGAGATGCCTGTTGTTTGCAGCAGAGATAGAAATTCTTCTTTCTGATGGCTGAAATTCTCATTTCTCCCTTGAAGACCTTCATTGCTGAAGGCAGTCTTCTTTGTTGATTGTAGATGTAATCAGCCATAGATGCAATAACTGACTAATGATTAAAACCATGAAATACCCTCACAGTAACAATCAGGCCAGTGCTTACTTGACCAAACAACTGGACACCATAATCTAGCCCAGTTGGCATGTGAAATTAACCTTCATACCTATACATAGGACTTTGGTTGAAACTGTATTACACTTCATTTTGTTCTATTTCCCCCATAAATTACTTTTGAATGGAGATTATATATTTCAGGTTGCTAAGCTTTGATCACAGACTTGCAGCCTGAATAAAACAGAGTCGCTTGTTTCTACCTTAAGATTCACCATATCTTGATGATGGATTCAAAAGAAATACAAAATCCACCCCTCCAAAGCATTGAAATATTACCAAGTTCTTTACTGAAGGTCTCTTGAGGAGGCTGCAAAGGGGGACTTAGATCATACACTCTGAAAGACTTCCTAAAAATCCCTCGCCTTGTGACTGCTGCTCACATCTTTCCTGGATCCCATCTTTTTAAATGTAGACGAGTTAAGTCTTTCACCTTTTTCATTTCTCCACATAGTGCCCCAAACCAACATCAAAATACCCCATTAACACCAAAAAGCCCAATATTAAGCAATGATTTCTTTCTCCTGAGAAGAGGGAAGGATTGTAAATGCTTATAATTCAATATTTTACTTTCACTGCAGTCATAGAAAAATTTGATGAACTTGTCTCCCTGGTCTTTACCCAGGTCATAAGTAAACATGTTGAACAGGATTAGTTTGAGAACAGCTTCCTCCAGGCTGTCTTCAGTGCATTAATGAACATCGTTAGGGTTTAACCATTCAGTCAATTAATCCATCCGGCCCACATTGCCTCATGTATATAAGGATTTTATTAAATAGTTTATCAAATGTCTTGATGCAATCTAGATATTCTCTTAAATTCACTTGATCTAAAAACCTCGTGACCTTACTGAATCAGGGAATGCACTCAGCCTGCTATGATTTGTTTTTTGTGATTCCAGACTTCTTCCTAGTGATCACCACATCCTTTTTTATTGATCCAATGGTCAATATCTGGACCAAGCTCATTTGTTTATATTTTTCAGAACTTACATTATTTTTCCCTTTTGCAAAACAGAATTACATTTACCTGTCCCTAGTCTTTTTCCCCCCTCTCCCTACACCATCCTAATTTAAGATGAATAACTTGATATGGAGCTTTCATCCATCGGTATCTAAATGTTTTCTGGCATCATCATAGCTTCAGCCTGCACTGTTACTGGGGCTGTCACTTTCCATGAGTTCACTGACCCTGGTGTAGAAGAATATTTCCTTTGATTGCATCTAAACTTATTTGCTTTAGCATGGAAAGGATGTTCTGGATCATCCTTAGAATCTTTCTCTATCAATTTGTGCCAAATGGAAGTCCTAGGGCCAAGGAGGACACTAGTTTATTTTAGGAAGTGAGAGGTAAGGACCCATTCCTTGGGGGCATTTACCTGGCCATGCCCTGGCAGACAGGCTGCTGTGTGACCTTCACGGAGGCCCAAGAAAGAGAAGAAAGATGAAGCATACAGTAGGAAACTAGCACAAAGGCAAGCCTGAGTATGATACAGATGGGGTGGAGGAGTGGTTGGCTGGATTTAAAGAGAGAGAGAGTAGAGGCTTAGACGGTGTAATAAAGATGTTTTTAGCAGTGATATTTGTCTTTCATTTTAAGTAGCTTTTTTTTTTTTTAAAAAAAAGAGAGAATGTAATACTTGTATGTGGTAAAAATGTCAAAAAGCACAAAAAGATATACAATAAAACAATAAAATACATATCACCTCTCCTACTCTGAGATTTCCACTCTAAGTTTCTTGTTCATCCTTCCAAAATGTTCTATGTATATATATGCTTATTAGGAAAGCACCCACCTTGCTGTATATTCAAAAATATGCTAATGTAGATATACAAATACACTCTTCTGTCCCTTGCTTTTTTTCCCCAGAGACGCATAAATAGATTTACTTCCTTCTGTTTAATATCCGCACTGTGTTCTATTGTACAGGGGTACCATAATGTTAATAGCAATGCTTTGAGGGGATGGAAACAGAATGGTTGCAAAACCCAAGGTTTTAATCTTAAGTTTAATTTAGAAAGAGTAGAGTATAGGTGTTAACAGGTTTGCATTTTGGCTTCCTATATAACCTGAGATGGGTCACTTCAACATTCCTTGCCTCAGTTTCCCTTCTTGATTCTAGAGTCAAAATAATACTAGGAAAAGCTCCTTAAATACAGGACTTGGCAAATAACAGCCAATAGGAAGAGGGTATAGCAATATTTTCTTATAATTTAGAAGTGGGGTGTGGGCAGAAGGAAACACTTGCTGTTACTATAGTGACAGTGAATTGTGCTGATGCTGTTGGTGCATTTGATGGGTACCCATGATCAGTCAGCTGAGGAGCTGGGCAGGCCTGGCTTTATCCTGGTCAGTCATCTGTCCTGTCCACTGGGGTGTTTAACAGCCAGCTCTCCACAGCTCTCCACAGAAACGCCCTGATTTGTTGTGTTTGCTGATTCCTATGGTGCCTCCAGTGTGGTATTACCTGAGGCAATAGTCTGTGGCTATTTCTCTACTCTCACTTAGTGCAGACACCACTTTCCCTTCTTCTCGTCCTTCCTCTCTGCTCCCTTCCTCCCTCCTCCTCTCTTCCCACCAAGGACCAAGGCATTTCTCCAGAAGCTGCTGAGGGCTGAGGAGATTCCTTGAAGCCTGAGGGGAGGTGGTGCAAGAAAGTCCTCACGGGGAACTGTGTGGTGGGGAACTGGACTATCACCTTCCGGTCACTTCTTATTTCTAGTCTTTTCTTCTTCTTGTACCTTTTATTAACAAGAAGTGTCCTTGGACCTCGTCCTGGCCTGCAGCATATGGGTGGGCAGCAGGCATAGGGAGCATTTTAAGCACAAGGGCCTTGTGCTCTGCAGGTGCAAGGCCTCACTCTGGAGCCCCCTCATTCTGAGAATCTCTGAAAGGTTTTCTGCGGGAGGCAGGCACCAGGCTGCTCCTTAAAACAAACAGGACCCAGCACCCTCTCTGCCTCACTATTGGACACCTCTGATCTCTGACACTCTGGGACAGACTACAGCCAACTTAAAGAGAGTGCTGGCCTTGAGCATGCTGTATGTGAGGCTTTCCAGCCACCGGGCTGGGTTTTCTCATATTGACTAAGCACAGGGCAAAGTGCTAAGAAGCTTGACCCAGGAGCTCTGGGAGGATTTCTCCTAGGTATTGGGGCCCAGTCCTGCACGGTGCGGGCAATATCATGCAGCAAGCATGTTCCCTCTGTCCTTCTTTTCTAAAGCCAAGAGTAAGAGGCTAATGAAGTCAAGGTCAGGCATATGATTCTTTCTTTGTAAGTCACTATATTAGAGGTCTATTGCTGCATAGCAAATCACTCCCAAGTCAGTGGCATAAAACAATAATAATCACATATTATCTCCTGGCTTCTGTGAGTCAAGAATTCAGACATGGCTCAGCAGAGGTAGCTTGTCTCTGCTCCATGATTCTGGGACCACAGTTTGAGACTTGCAGACTAGAATCCTCTGAAGGCTTGAGTGGGGCCAGAGGGACCCACTTACAAGGCAGCTCCCGCGTGTGGCTGCTGGTGGGAAACCTCAGTCCCTTGCCCCAAGGCTGCCTGAGGGTCCTCACCCTCCTTCAGAGCGAGTGCCCCAAGAGACCAAGCTGGCAGCTGCACCGTCTTCTGTGGCCTAGCCTTGGCAGTTCTACTCGGCCACTTGCAATGATCTTTTGGTCACACACATCAGCTGTGATTCAGAGGAGGGTGGACTACATCAGGGCATGAATATCGGTGGGTGAGAATCACTGGGGGCCGTTTTGGAGGCTGGCTGCCACATCCACTTAGAACCGATTCTATGCAGACCACCTGGCTACCATCTTGTAAATGGGCATTACCACAATGTGTGAGAGCACAAAGCTATCTTCATTACAAGAAAACCAACCGGGTCATTTGTACTATTTGTATCCCAGGCAGAGGTACAAAAAAAAAAAAGAAAAATCCCTTCAGCATCTTGGCAAGTGAACTAGGTGGAGGCAAGTTGGAGGTCATCATGTGGGAGCCATGAACCATGTGGGACCTCGTGTCTCCTGTGATTGAGCCCCCACATGCCTACATTTTCTTATTGTGGCAAGACACGGAACTGACCAGAGCTGGGGCTCGGCCATTTCTGGCCATGGAGGTCAGGTCTCGCCTCCTCTTTCCTTCCACTGCTCTAACTTCTAGTTCCTGCAGTTAAAAGGACAAGTTTGGTTTTTAGCTGAAAGATAAAGAGGCATTTGGGAGGTGGATGAAAGATTCTGGGGAGGAAGAGGAAGTGAGTTAGGACCATGGAAGGCACAGGGGCTGCTTTGGGGCCCAGGCAACTGGGGGAAATCTGCCCATTTTGGCACCAGCCCCCAGCTGTGGACTGGGTGGAGGCGTTCTCACGGAGGGTACCGCGGGGGGCCAATGGAAAGAGATGCCTTTCCATCAGGTGGCTCGTGGCCGTGGACTTCCGTGAGGAGACCCGTGTAGAATAACACAATTAGACCTGTTCCTAAGCACAGCCGCCATTGGGGAGCTCTGATGTAATGGGAGAAAACAGGGGAGGGACTGTTAGTGTCGTCCAAAGTCTTATATGAGCAGAAGAAGGCCAAGAATTGTCAAGATTCAGATATTAATATCACTGTGTCCTTGTTTGCACCCACGAGCTGGTGAAGCTTGGGACAGTTTGGGTGCATTAACATTAACCAGCCACCACGTTTAAGCTACAGTTAAGAATCTTGGTGACACAGAGATGTCCCTGCCCTCCCCTCAAGGGCAGCCACTTATTTGTTGTTTTACTGTCCCATAGTCCAGAGTCTCAAAGCTAGGACCCTTTTACTTAACCCTTTAGGAAACAGGAAAGAACAGGGCTTACTTAAATGACTGAGAATCTCAAGAGCTGCTTTTGATGCCTCAGAATGGCAGCTTTCACCGAGGGTGGGGATTGAAGGCTGCTGGTTTGCACAGTGGACATCTGGGGACACACCCGGGAAGCAGGGGCCAGTGAAGGAGTTGGGGCCCATCTTTCTGTCTGCAATCCTGGCCTGCATCGCCAGCACAGCGTCACTGCGGAAGGCTGCTCTTCCTTCCCAGCCTGCTGAGATTTGGGATAATGTTGATATTTCTGCTCTCCTGCAGGTGGCACCACAATTTAGTTTTTTAAGCTGCTGTCTGCCTGTGGTTTTTATCAGGCTCATTCTGTAACACCCAGCAAAGGGGGCAGCTCTTGGGGGAAAAAAATTCTCTATAGCACCACCAGGCTCTGGCGATTTATTTAATGAGCAAATCTGGCCTTTATAAACTTAAATAGTAGTTCTGTTTCTAGGCTAAGTGTTGGCTAAGTGAAAGAAAACTTCAGGATTTCTCCTCTCTCCTACTAAATCTGGCCCCTTTATTCAGTCATGAGTGATGAACCAATACTTTTCTCCCCAAACCCCACAATAAACAATAACCCAAATCCCACAAAAATGGCTTCCTTAGAAAATGGGATTTTTATGAAGCAATGTGCCATTGAGTTTCTCCCTCTTGTGGCCGTGGGGCCTGGAAATGACCATGACCTACCCAGCTTAACCACCAGTCTAGGAGCAGAGTGGGTGATTCGCAGACACGTTGTCAGCAGGAGAAAGCTAGGCTGCCGTACTTCTGTCTGTCTTCACCCCTCGCCAGCTGGCAGGCGGTGGGGGAGGTGTGAGAGCTAAAAGGGTCTGTACCTAATGCAGAAACACATTTTGAACTATCAGATGATGCTGGGAAAACATGTCTATTCATAGAGAGGGTCAGTAGAGCAGAGGGCCTTATGTACTTTCCTTGTCTTTGCCACTTGAAAATGAAGGTTATGTGTGTCTAAGACGTCTTAATAAGCCCTTATGTGTGTATTGCACTTACCTTAGCGCCTTAATAGCTCTCACCTGCTTGGAATGCTGCTCCAACTCTAAAAGGTAAAGGGCACAGGTGAGAAGGTGGAGCCTCATCCAGAGGCCATGACTTACCCCCAATTATAAAGGTGGTCCATGGCAGAGCTAAGAGTAGGTCCCAGGTCTTTCAGCTTTCAGCCTTTCTCATCTTACCCCACTCCACACTCCAGGCTTGAGAGAACAAATCCAAGGGGCCATCATAATTTAACAAAAAGTTAAGTTCCACACTATTGACCCTTCCTCATAGTGACCTCCTGCCTGCCTCCTGTGGCACGCCTTCCAAGCGTGTTATTTAATGGAAGGGAAAGGCAATTCACAAGATGGCCCCATTAACAACAGGATCATCGACTGGGGCCCCTCACCTGTCCATTGTTGGTCTGGCTTTTTGCCTCGGTCCTTTCCTGTCATTTGGGTCTGTTATTATTCTTCAGGCACCACATGGCATTCATTTCTCTGAATGAAAATAAATGACACCACACACGAGGCAGGAGATAAAGAATAATAAATACATTTTATTTGCCACCTCTAAAAAGAAAAAGAAAAAGGTCTTTGAATTCCCATCCATTCATCAGGAAATGGACCTGGAGCTCACTAGCAATAGTCACACACACACACACACGCACGCATGTGTGCACACGCAGACATGTATACACACAGCCTACAGGGAAAAAAAAAGACAATCAGGTTGTATTAAAAATACATGCTAGAATGACTGAGAATGGAAGCAGAGCTGTTTTCTCACTTTTCCCCTCCCTTTCAGCATTTTTATGGAATGCACGGAAAGCAGAGTGGCAAACAGACATTTTAAAGGATTTCCCCCACTTTCATTGAACCATGTCCCTTAAGTAATGCATTAGGGTTTTCCACTGGGCTATCTGGTATGTCACTTCTGGGAATAGTCCGTGATGGTCCAGTGCAGAGATTTTAGAGAAGATACCTAGAGGCAGGGCCAGGACTCCGGGGCAGGCAAGCCTGTCACAGATCTGAGAGAGAGTACCTCCTTCAATTTTGCACCCTAGGTACCTCGCTTGCCTCACCCTAGTCCCAGCCCTGTCTAGCCCCAGATGCGTGTCCACGAAGCAGCAGCATTGAGTTGTTTTGTTGTGTTTCTCCGTGCTTCTGAAACTAACCTGATTAGTTTATCTAGTTTATTAGTGTGCTTTATCTAGAGTCTGGGATCCAGGGTTTCTGAGAAAGAGGAGCCAGATCAATGAATTAACATAAGATAATAAGATAACTCCTTGCTGCTTTCTGGGCTGTGCAATATTTAGTGGAAAACCAGAGGCTAAAAGGGCTCCACTCTGTCTCCTGGAATACCCTTTAACCAAACACCAAGCATCGGACTTCCCCCTCGCTCTGGTTTGGCTCCTCTCCTCCTCCTTGAAGCACTCACCTCTTGAGTGCAAAGTACTCAGCAAAGGCCCCCTCTAGCTGGACCCATCCTGACCTACATGTGCTGCCCACCCTGGGGCCTGTAAAACCTGCCAGCTCACAGCTTGTTTCAAAGGCTACTCAGTTTATAGCTTTGATTTCTGGGCAACCGCGCCCCCCCCCCCGGCAGGTGTAAGAATTTATACTGTTGTCAATCATTTCCACCTAATAGGAAGGTTCTGAGACGTTTTGATGGGAGGGACAGTAATAGCCAGGAAGTTGTTGGGTGCAGGGGAAAAGGAAGAGTGAAGAATGGACATAAGAGAGGAGGCCAAAAACAATAGCCTTATTTATGGGGTCATCCTTGATTGTCACGCACCTGAGGAGGCAGTTGGTGGGCACCACTGGCTGGTGGTATCACTTCCCTGGGACAGTCGTGTGGGTGGGGATAAGGTTGGATCTGAGGTGAGTGGGCTACGCAAAGAGTTGCGTAATAAGTGGGGGGATCCCTTAGGTTTCTTCTGGTGGGTGGGGCACATTCCTAGCAGGATCTAGGAGGAGGTGTGGGCAGTAGTGCTGCCCATCGCCCAGCACATATTTCCTCCCTGCCAGACGACTGTCTAAACCAGAGCAACATGGTGATGTCTTTCTTCGGACTTCCCCAACTACCCCGATGTTGGCATTGTCTGTTTTATCTGTCCTCTAGGGTCTAGGGTTTTAGAGAAGAGAGGAGCCAAAGCAGCCCCTTAATATAAACATGACCAGAAAAGCCAGTTACCCGCAAGCACTGGGCCCTTGGCGATTCACGTTCTCTCACCCCAGCCTCCTGTCCTTTAGTGTGGCGCAGGATGCCTGGGGCGGGGGAGGGGGGGGTGCTGGGGCCGGGTGTTCATTAGGAATGGGTGTATGCCTTGGCGTCAGCGTGTGTCCATGTCAGCGCTGAACACCTGAGGGTCCCTCTGACCGTCAGCGCCCCTGTCCTCACCTTCCTAGGCAGCTGAGTGTGCTTCATTCCGAGTGCGCGCGGTGCGCCCCCATCACCATGGGTGCACCTCTCTCTGCCCCACATCGCCACTGGCAGGGTCGCCCCGTGCGGACAGAAAGGACTACAGGGGGTGTCAGGTAACGTCCGTGCGGGAGAGAGAAGGAGAGCCGGATGGCGGCGGGTGTGAGTGTGTGGTGGAGACGCCTCCTGCCCCCTCTGCGGTCCGCTCTCCCTCGGTCTAGATGTCAGCCGCGAGCTCCGAGGCTGCGAGAGCGAGCCAGAGAGGGAGCGGCGGCGGGCGGCGGGGAGGGGAGGAGGCGAGGAGAGGGAGGGAGAAAGGGAAGAAGGGAGGGCGGGAGGGAGGAGAGGAGGACCCAGAGAGTGCCAGGCAGCTGGAGTTTTTGCAGCGCTTGGCCGGGCTTCAATGCACAGCAGCAGCGAGCCGCGGCGGCAGCAGGCAGCCTGGGAGCTCCGGCGGCAGCCGAGCCAGCGGCAGCCCCGCTCCCTGCCCCCTGCAAACTTTGCAAGCAGCCCGCCCAGGGGGCTGGGGGGCCGCCCGGGAGGCCCAGCTCGCCCCGCAGCCGCGTTCGCCGCCGCAGCGCTCGCCGCCGCCGCCACCGCAGCAGCCCCGCGCCTCCCCGGGGAGCAGCCGGCGGCTTCCGCGGCCCCCCAGTCCCGGCTCCTTGGCACTGCCCGGCGAGTCCCGGAGCAGGGGCGGGGGCAGCAGCGGCGCTGCCGACCGCGGGCTGCCGAGGGGAGGCCGCCGCTGCTCAGGGAGGCGCGCAGAGGTGCCGAGAGCGCTCCCCGGCGGGTCCCCAGAGCACTCGCCGCGCCAGGGCAGCGGCCGGACCCGGAGAGCATGGGCGGCGCGGAGTGACGCCGCCGTGCCCGCTTGGCATCAAGGACATTCAGCCCGTGGGGGTGGGGACGAAGGGGGGCAGCCCCACGGCGCCAGCGGAGCCCCCGAGAGCCGCCGTTGGTGCTCGGGCTCCGGGGCTGGGTGGAGGTAAGGGGTGCTTGGAATTTATCCACATTTCCCGACCTTTTTGTTGGACATTACGCCCACCTTGGACGCTGGAAGAGGAGCTGTCAAGACCCGAAGGCTCTGATTTCCCCCCTTCGCTTTTCCTTTCCTTCTCCCGGGTTCTCGGTGCCTCGGTGGAGTATTTGCGTTCGGGGCTGGGGCTGGAGGAGGCAGACACGCGCGCACACGCACACGTTCAGAGGAGGGCGAGAGGCAGCGGCACAGGCACCATCTGCAGTGTCAATGCGGCGCTCCCGCTGAAGGAGGGAAAGCGGCGCTTGCAGGTAAGGAGCCCGGCGGGCAGGAGCCCCGGCTGCGGCCGCGGGGGCCGGGCAGGCGGGCGAGGGCAGCATGGGCGGAAATACCCGGGTCGGTCCGGGGAGTCCTCGGCTACCCTCGAGCCAGCCCACTGCGCGTGCACACACACACACGCACGCAGGAATACACACCCGCACACACCGCGCACACGCACCTGCCCACGTCCCACCTGGAGACCTGCGTAGGTGCAGCGCGGCCGGAGCAGGTATTTCCCATGTTCTTTCTCCTCTGACGCTCCCCGACTCAGACTTCTCTGAACCAGGACTTTCAGACTAGGATTCTGTGTATTACTGGATCTCTCTCCCACCCGGGTAGGCTGAGGAAGAGATTTTTCAGTTCCCAGCCCCTTTCATCCGTAGCTGTTTTTAAAAACGAGGGAAGTAATGGGAGGTCTTAGGAGACCCGCCCAGTGTAATCTCTGCTCCGTGGTCTTTGGACACCCTAGGATTTTAGTGGCACACGGATTGACAGATATTCAGGTGTATATTTGGAGAGAGTGGTGGCCCGGCGCGCGGGGAGGAGGCCACATAGGTGGATGGGGCTGCAGTTCTGTAGGGCGGCGGGTAGAAACAGACACTGCGTTTCCCCAGTAAGAGGCAGCACAACCGCCTTTCTGAAGCGTGGCTCCACTTCGCCGGGAATGTGCCGGGATTTCAGGCAGGAAGGCGCTTAAGCAAACGCTGAGTGTGCATTGCTTGCCTAAGGAGGGTTTGGGCTCAGATCCTCCTTAAAAGGTACGACCCATTCCCATCCCCAGTCTCTGGAAAAGAGCAAGCAGACAGGATTTGGGCAGTTAGGACTTACGCCTCTCCCTCAGCTCCCTCCCCTTCCCATCCCTCTGCACTGTAGTGGAAGCAGGGGGCTGCTCCTTCCCCTGGCCTCTGCTAACGCCTGCAGAAGCCTTTAGAGGTGTCTGAGAAAAAGAACTGAATGGGGAAGAGAGGAGGCTGTACCCCAGGAAGACAAGAGGGTCGGCTCTCTCATGACCACATCGGCAGTACCCACCCTTTAAGGAAGCAGGGCATCCCCCAGAGCCAGGCTGCCCCGACAGTGTAGACTCACCGGGAGCCTGAGGTTCAAGGTTCTATTTCTCTAAAGCCTTTCCTTTCTTTCTCTCCCTGCCTATAGTTTCACAGGCTGCTCATTTTCCAACTTTTTCTGGAGGAAGTAGGAGGTGGCTGGGGTTCCAAAAGGGCTTCTTCACAGTTCCCATCTGGGGGTCAAAAAGCAACTCATTCTGGGCTCAGTTCAGTTGGAGTGAGGAGGATGTGAGATCCAAATAGAAAATAATTGTGGAGTTGAGTGTATGTGTATACACACACATATATAGCACATTTCTATGTTTGTCTAGTTGCTCCCTGTTGGGGTAGCTTGTTGGGTAACTGAACAAGAAATGGAAAAGCTTGTACCCTCTATACAAGATCATGTGCTCAGGGTCCTACAGACCCACCAGTGGGAAAAATATGTTGAGTGTGTTCCAGATCATGAGGGGAAAGGAGCAAATGCTCTTTCAAACAAAGGAGCCTCAGTGCTGGGCACAGGATCTGGGTCATTTCTGTAAATCCTGAAGCTGGACACTAAAATAAAGGACTTTTTCCATCCATCCTCATCTCTGCTATTTTCAAACTTTTTCAGCTCCTGAAAGGTCTCCTTCTAGGCTGAGGAGGAGAGGAGCAGGCGCCCCAGGAGGGAGATTGTATTCCCGCTGTGTGCTGTGTGAACTGCCCTTTGATTGATTGAAAAGGGTGGATGGAATAAAGCAAAGCTCTCACAATGGGGAGAACCCAGTAGAGGAAAAGCATTATTTTCTCTTTAAGAATGGTGGGTGTTCATATACACACATCCATATACACACACAGAGTCTTGCAGAGCCCGGCTATCCCTGGTCAGCTCATCTAACCCTTTGTGACAATGGGGTCCACCTCTGTCTTCTGGGCTGTGGAAGAACCGGACCATTTCCACACATATGCCCTTCCGTTGCATGGACAGGGAAGTCCCACATCTATATATGGTGGCACATGGTTTTTTAACAGAAATAGTGGACTCCAGGACTATGGGTACCTCCCAGGTAAACATTCCCAGAGGGGACCTTGAAGGATGATCTGAATATCTGCATAGCTTCCCTATTAGACCTCTGTTCCAATCTCTGCTTTCCTTTTCACCTTCTTCCCTTCTCATATAGTTGCAGCTCAGAATCTGTCATTTTAATGCAAAGTCAACAGTCATTATGCTGGTTATAAGCAGAGCATCTGGGTTCAAAAAATCCCTGCACTTTCTGCACTTAGCACTAGGTACCAGTTTGGTTTCTAGGACAAGGCAGCATTAATTAACATCTGTGTAAAGCCAGGTGTAAATCATCTAATTTTTCCAGGCTCTCTTGCCCAGCCTTGGAGCATGTCATGTTGCCATTCTCTCTCTCTACCACTTCTCTGTGGTCTTGCTTTTGAGTACTCAGGGGCCATCATCACATGGAAGGGAGCCACACCAGAAAAACCCCACCCACGAAGGAATGATTCTGTTGGGCAGACACCACTGTTGCTAGATTGTGCTCTAGGTGGCCCTCCTGTGAGCACTAGGCATGGGTTGCCCATGAGCTGTTCCTTCTTGCCCAGTCCCACACTCCTGGCTGTCCTCTGCCCTCCCAGGACTTCATCCTGGATGCCCACTGACACTCTGTAAACATTTCCAGAGGTATTCCAGCCAGCCAACTTGTTTCCTTCCTCCTCCTCTGCACCTCTCTATTGCCTGCTGCTGCTCCCTGCAGACAGGGAAATCTGACTGGCACAGTCTGCCTACACTTGGCCTCTGGATCCTTTTAATCACAATAAAGGGTGCTGAGAATTAAGTTGGGGACCTTCTAGGGAGGAAGCAGTCCTGAAGTGGGGGGGACAGGTGCGGGGATGTGTCATTCACTGCTCTCAGCTCCTAGTTATCACCAGGCTTTGATGCAAAGAAATCTTGGAGAATCTCTCTCCTCCTAGCATGCTAGGAGGCATCTCTTAGCCCCTTCTCTCATCCTCACCCTGAGAAGGCACTATATAAACCATGCCACACTGGAGACCTGTTGGAGTGGCTCCAAGATGGATCCTGATGGGGTGGCAGCAATACAGAAAACCCCATGAGGATGACGCGCCAATGGCTTTTAGGCATGGCTCCCCTCTTCTTATCTGTGTCCGGGCGCTAGTGGATGTGAAATTGGTTCAGACCCTGGGGCTGCTGAACAGAGCTCATTTCCCTCCCTTCCCCCCCACCTCCTTCCCCAGTAGTCCTTCTCTCCGCCCCACCCCTCCCACACACATTTGCTAATCCACCTCTTGGCTTTGTGCGCACATCCGCCAGCCCATTCGCCCTCAAATTTGTGGCACTCCAAGAAATCAATATAACATGAACTTAACGACAGCTGGATGATTAAGTGTTATTTATATTTAAGAGCGGCATTTTAGAAAGAGGGTTGTGCTAATAAATCAAAGGGCTGTTTGGGAGATGCACATGATTAGGGTAATTGCCCTGTGGGCTCTGTTGAGCAATGCTTGGTCCACACAGGCCCTGCGGACACTGCCTTTCCCTGCCCCTAACTCCCACCTGCTCCCCTTTCTTCATCCTGACACACTCCCTCTTCCTTCCCCTCTCCTCCCTGCCCGGGCTGTAGCACTCTAGCTGTGGCAGGAAGGTGGAGTCAGCAGAGAGACTGAAGGGGGCTGGCTGCTAAGTAGTAAGCGGTGGATCTTGAAAGAGGAGGAAGGCAGGGGGGCCTGATTCCCAGAGCAGAAGCCTTGTTCCAGAGCGGGAAGGCTGCTTCCCTGCTTGCTATGAAATAGCTTGGAAGGAAAACTTCCTGCATCCTTGCGTGCTCCTGCTGTTCATGATCACGTGGCATCAGGCTTCCCAGGGAAGAGGCTGTGAGGACATTAGAATTGGTTTTAGTTCTTGTGAAAACAATGAATGGAAAATGACGATGTGGATGCTGATGATGGCTAACATTCATTGAGCACTTGCTTGCATCATGCTCCATTTAAGTAGTTCACACAGGTTGGCCCATTCACTCCTCACAATAACCTGGAGAGGTGGTTACTATTATTATCTCCATTTCTTCCCTGAGGAAACTGAGATGCTGGGAATTAAGGAATCTGTCTAAGATCTCACAGCCATGTCTCTACCCCGAGCAGCCCAACCTCACTCCTTATTACTGTGCTATGTGGCCTTCTTGGAATATACTTGCCAACTGCAGTGCCATGTGTGGTGGGGGACGTTTAGAGCATCTGGCTCTAGTTTCTGCCCTGGACTGACTCTGTGACCCCAGGCAAATCTATATATTCTTTGAGTCTTGAACTTCCCATTCATCAAATAGGGATGAATCTTGGCCATTGGTGGGTTGTGGCCTGCCGAGTGGATCGTTCTAGCAGAGTGTTATACTGAGCAGAGCTGTTGCTGATGAGCACTGTTACCTCATTTGGCGACTCCCATTTCCTTTTAGGAGAAGCTAAGGAGGAGTAAATGGGTTTTCAGTTTATGAGGCTTTTGAGTTTATGAAGTTATCCCTAGTGGCTGCTTTGAGATGCTGGTATTGTAGAAATGATAAGCTCTTGTTTAAACCTTCAAATAACCCTGTAAGGCAGGTATGATTTATGGTATGGTGTAGGAGCTAAGGCTGAGGGAGTTTATGTGAGATATCCCCGGTCCCCCAGCTGCTATGTGCTGGATGGTCTTTTCACCCTCGGTCAAGGATTCTTTCCATTCTGCCACCCACAGTAGATATTCATCCCCTCATTGGCTCTAGGGTTCCAGATGTTGGGATCCAGAGGCAGGGAAGAAATCTTTGCCTGTGGAAGTCATGCCGTGCTGGGTGCCTGGACTGTTGGAAGTTGGTGCAAATGGGCTGTGCAGGGGGTGTGTGGGGGGGTGTTGTGATGGTGCTGGTCAGTCACACAGTAGGATCTTTATGGGTCCCCATTCATATGGAAAAAATAACCAGGGCCTGAGATGGCATAGACTGAGGTGAGGTGATACCGAGAGCTGTGGGGAGCGAGACCCCGACGGAGCCTGTGGAGCTGGCCAGATGTTGTCTCACTCACAGTGGGAGCTAAGGTGGTCGACTCGGTCCCTCTGGAAAACTGCAGTGGTGGTGCACTTGTGATTTTTTTTTTCCGTCTCTAAAAGACAAACCTTTAGTCCATGCATTTTTTGTCTGGCTTCTTTTCTCCGCTGTGAGGTGGCTAGAAGGGGCACACTTGGAAGTTCATCGCCTCTGCTCTGGGGCAGCAACTGGAGTGTTGAAAGGCATGTTAAGATTAAAACTGTTGCATGTGGGTGCCAGCACAGACTTACACCAATGGGTGTTTGTGAGGTCTCAGCCACCCTAAGCTTGGATAGGCTCCACCTCTCTCCCCACCTCCAAGGTGACGCCTGTGTGAACCAGGAATTGCAACAGCAAATTGGATTTTGGGATGTTTTGTTACTCCAACACAAAACAGATCACTAGCTAAGAGGATGTCTTCTCCACAGTCACTGCGCTGAACACAGTCTAGCTGAATCAATTCCCGACGTCTTACTGGGAAGATATTTTCACTATGAAGTGTGAGGAGAGAAGCAGTTGAGCAAGATGTCACTGGAAACTTAGGAAAGTAAAACCATAGCAGTTCAAAGGCTTTCTTGGTCTTCACTCAGGATCAGCTTTTCATCTGACATGCTCATTGAACTTGTCTCGGATGAGTCCAGCTAGATTTCCCTCTTGATAGTGTGGGGTCTAGAGCTAGAAGGTGAACAAATTATTCCTTGGCTTTGGCCCAGAGGCTGTAAGGAGGGAAAGTAAGCAAATCATGGTTGACGAATGGTTTCTTCTTTCATTTAGGGCAGGGGTTCTTAACCTTTTTTGTTTCACGGATCCCTTTGCCAGTCAGGTGAAAAATCATGGAATATAACTGTAATTTATTGCACACATTCATAAGTGAAGGAAATGCTATTTCAGTTAAAGGTCAGAGAAAATAAAGATAATAAGTTGAGTTTTTCAATTTAAGCTCACAGACTCCCTGAAATCTTTCCACGGACCCCCCAGGGGTCTGTGGACCCCTGGTTAAGAACCCCTGATTTAAGGAGTGGAGAGTGAGAGGAGGGCATGTCAGGGAGGCAGGCATCAATGTTGTATAGTTGACCAGCCTGCATGGAATGCCAGCTCACCTTGCAGAGATTGTTAAAGTTCATTTTCTTCCCTTCCATCTCAGACCTGCTTCCTGAAGGTAATAATTAAAATAGAGTAGAAGTTCCCAAAGTTTATTCTGTGGGAGTGAATAGGTATTCACACAAAAAAGTTTCCATGGTTAAATATGTTTGAGAAACGCTGCGTATAAAACAGAGTCAGAGAGAGTCCTTGCCACAGGACTTCTCAGAACCTTTAATACACTAATGTGGAACGTGCAACCACGAAAGATGTCACTGTGCAGTGGAACCTGGAACCCACTAAGAAATGATGGACTAAGACAAGCACTTTCATTTCCCTATTCTTGTCTGCGAATAAAGGGGGGGGGTGGATTCTACAAAAAAATTTTTAAGCTGAACTTTAATGCTACAAACACAAAGTCCCAGGTTTTGATGATTGTGTAAGTCCTGGGTTCTCATGCAGAATTTTGCCAGATGCGTAGACGGCTCAACTCTAGGCTCAATGTTTGCTCAGACACCTTCATTGACTATCCATCCTTCCAAGGCAGTAGAGAGGCTCTCAAACAGGAGTAAGGTCCAGGCTTCAATCCTTTTGAAAAATTCCTAGATGATTCTGGATGTTCCCCTCATTCAAAACCACTGATGCTGTGAGAAAAGCTAGGCTTCTGAGACAGATAGATAGAGACAGGAAATACCAGCTCTGTCGTGTACCAGCTAAGGAGCCTTGGGAAAATCACTTTATGTCTCACTATTACCAGTAATAAAATGAGGGGGATGGTCTAGATCAGTGATTTTAAAAATATTTTCATACATATGCAGTGGAACCCTTTATTCAAAGGAGGTTTTATATGGAATTCTAATCGATAGAACAGCTGAGAGAACTGCCCAGGTTAAAGCATAGAGGGACCTGGCACCTTATACTCTTGCTCTGTCTGCCCTTGGCCTCCAGTCTTGGCCTGGGTTCCCCAGAAAATAGAGCTGGAAGCAAAAATTTATGTGTTGGGAAGCGGATGTGGCTCAAGCAATTGGGCACCTGCCTCCCATATGGGAGGTCCTAAGTTCGGGTCCTGGTGCCTCCTAAAGAACACAAATAGATGCCATAAGGAGCAGACACGGCAACCAGCAGACACGGCAACTAGCAGGGAGCGGTTGGGCACTTGCCTCCCACGTGGGGGTCCTGGGTTTGGTTCCCAGTGCCTCCTAAAAAGAGAAGATGAGCAGACAATGAGCAGACAGACAAGGGAGCCTTCACGGCGGGGGTTGGGGGGGGGAGTGGGGAATAAATAAAAATAAAAATAATTAAACACACAAAAAAACCTAATATGTTAACTTTATTGAGGGGTGGAATCCCAGGAAGGCAAGAGTGAAGGAAACGGGGAGGAGGGAGAGGGGAGGGCAGGAACAAATAGAGTATGAGGAAGCTAGTCCTAGGTTCCCAACAAAGCACAATGTGTAGCTCGGTCACTCAGGTTTTGTACAGACAAGCCACGTGGGAGCAATCTGTAGAGGGCAGGAACAGCTGGCCAGCAGTCCATCTGCTGGGTCTTTCCTCACTCCTGCAGTCCAAGTTCATCCCAAGAAGTGTTAACTTCGCCGCACTTTGCAGTTGAGATACTAGGCCAAGCTGGAGCCTCTGGGGGTCAGGGCCAGCGGCTGGAGCTGTAGGGTCTCCCACCACAGTGGGCCTGATGGAGCCATGCCTGCCGGAGCCAGGCCTGTGCCCCAGGGGAACATCAGGATGCAGGAACAGCAGGAGTCCTTGCTGGGGCCACTTTGATGGGAGGCCCAGAATTGGGGCAGAGGGTATCAGGAGGGGCTGAACAGATCCAGACAGGTGCATAAATTGGGGATCTTGGATACCCTTCTTATATGGGTTCCATATAAGTCAGAGTCAGATAGCCAGGCAGGGCTGAATGCTCCAATAAGGCATCTTCTAGCTCCCCAAATTCATGATTATATGGCAGCAGTAGCCAGCTGTGCTATGGCTTACCCAATTTAAACCCTAAATAGAAACCACACTGAGAATGTGTGTACGTTTGAATATGGTTAAAAGGGGAAATTTTGAGGGAGTGGATGTAGCTCAGTGGTTGAGTGCTTGCTTCACATGTATGAGGTCCTGGGTTCAATCCCCAGTACCTCCTAAAAAAAGGAGGGGAGGAGGAATTTTGGGTGGTATGTTTGTTACTAGAATAAAAGTTACAAAACAACAACATAGGAGTGTACAACACAGTGAACCCTACTGTAAACTATGGACTATGGTTAATAGTATAATTATAATAATATTTTTTCTTCAATTATAACAAAGTACCACACTAATGCAAAGTGTTAATAATAGGGAAAACTGTGTGTGTGTGTGTGGGGGGGGATATTATTTTTTGCACGATTTTTCTGTATACCTACAACGTCTCTCAAAAAGCCAAAAACACGGGTACCAACCAGATTTCAAGAGGCTTTTATCTCTGAGCAAAGGAATGTCTTCCACACACATGTGTGTGACTCCCTCAGGTGCTTTTGTAGGTGGTAGTTGAGTTGGAGGAGGGGTGAATGCAGATAACCTCTGCCTCTATCCTAGTTTTAAGTAATCTTGCAGGCACTGAAACAGAAAGCAACAGGTGACAGTCTGCATAAAATAATTTCTGTATGCTTTTGATTGCCTCTAGCCTGGCCCTCTCCCCTTCTTCTTCTTCTTTTTTTTTTTTGAAGCCCCTCTAGGGTCGTGTTGGGCAAACCGCTGATGGCAGTGTGCTTTTGGCCCCTTTCCCAACTCTCCTCCCCAATAGGGACTGGCCCTTGCCTTCCTCCCCTAAAATGCACTTGCCCTCAAGGGCTGACTGACAGGAGGAGCTCACTGACTTAGAGATGTGTCATTATTAGTTTGTCCAAGATTTCTGCTTTCCAGAGGGTCAGGACCAGCCCCTGTTTGAGGCAGTCACTTGTGCAATCAGTAGTGTAATTAATCCTTTTTAAAATAATGACAAAGAAGCTGCTGGTGGCAGTGGTGGTGACAGTGATAACAGTATCGATTATTTGCTTCCTTATGTCTTGGATTGAGAGGACTCCTTGAAGGCAGGGACCATTTCTTAATTCTCATGGTGTGCTCAGTGCCCATCCCAGAGCCTATGATACTGGAAGTGATCAATGAGTATTTGCTGAATAAACAGAATAAATAAATGGAACAGGGCAAGTTGGTGAAGAATGGCCTAAAAAGGGCAAACATAAGGAAGTGAGAACCGGACTTATTGGAGAGTGCCTTCTTTCCAGCTTGGCAGGGTTGGGACCACATCAAGAGGGACTGACTGGCTATGCGAAAGTATAAGATGAACCAAGAAGAGTGCATGCTGAGCTCATCAGACACCCGAGAGTGGTTTGGGGCAGGTCAGGGTGCAGTAGTCTTATCATGTAGATGCATATGGAATTAATTCTTGCTCTCCATGTAAAAATCCCCATGGGATTAGGTGCTACTAGATTGGGAGGAGCAACCAAAATACATTTCCTAGAGTGTTCCACAGCTAGTCCATAAGACGCTCCTTGGAAAAAACATTCCATGGCCAAATAAATTTTGGAAACACCTTATCCTGTGTCCTCCTCCTGAAGATTCAAGACGCGCATTGGCACATTAAAGTGGAGACCTGCTGTAGAGAAACTTGCTTAATTACTCTTGACCAACTATTTTTTCAGCTTATGTGGCTATGGAAACCCTTCGTATGTCTGTAGTTACACTTACTCGTATCCCTTGGAATGAGTGTTCCACAGAAAGCACCTTGGGAAATACTGGCCTTAAATTGGATGCTTTCAAGTTTGAGTTTGTTTTGGAGGTGAAAAAAACAACAGAAAGAATCCAATGAATTGCTAAAACAGGGCCTTGTGAGACCCAACTCTCAGAGGAGCCCCTTCCTCTTCTCCTTGTCATTTACTTTTGAGAATCCCTCAAATGACTGTGAATTCTTCCAAGGCTTTGGTGACCACGGTCACACAGACTACATACAGCTGTATATTTTCTAACGGGACCATTTCAAGAAGTGCAATTACAGTTCTGACAGGTTTGTGGAAATGTTTTCAACGGCTAGCACTTTTCGGTTGCACGTAATAGAGCAAGATGGATGTCTGTAAGATATGTAAGTAATGACATTCACCTTCTTGACAGTTTTTTTTTTTTTTTTTTTTTTG
>JAQZBX010005011.1:0-13994 GCA_029593785.1 Cabassous unicinctus | reverse complement strand
TAATTAGATGGTAAATCCATGGTTTTCACCTTTTGGTGGTTACCCAGAGAGCAAAGTTAGGCAATTCCCATGGGAAGCATTTTCACCACCCAGTATTCATCTCATAGAAGTAATGATATGTGTGAGTGTGTGTGTTGGGGGGTAGAGCGAGGGTATAACCCCAGTGGCATTGGGTTTGGATCACCTAGGGACACTGACTATCACCCACGTGCCCAATTAGAGGGCCGCTGTCATGCCTTGCTGGAGCACGGTGCTCCTTTCCAAAGCGAGTCACAGTTGCTAACACACACTCACTAACACAATTCCCCTGACACCCATTCATAAAGCATTGCACTGGTGCTTCTCTCAGCATTCAACTCTTTGGTGGCTGAGTTTAGAATGATAGGAATCGGAGATATGAATTAGCAGTAAATCAGGTCCCAGCTGAGTTCAAACCCAACTGCAGTGAGTTTTAAATTAAAACTCTGGCTCTGATGAAGCCATTGTAAGTCAAGCACTGGCACTCTTAGCAGTCACCCTGTGAAAGGAAAGCCCTGACAACAGCTGGTATTGATTCCTGGCCATGGTGGGAAATTGCCACGTCATTTCTTCATAAACTGTTGGCTTTCTTTTTTATTTATTTATGTATGTATTTATTTTTATTTAAGAAATCCAATTTGCAGGGACACAGGAGAGATGTGGGAACAGGGCAGGAGGAGAAGGCTGAGGCTGGTGGGGTGACTGGTCACTGCATTCTCTTTGGTGCTCTGCAGGGGGAGGTGTGCTGAAGGGGCATCTGGGTCTGTGGGTGTCGTGGGGTTTGTTTTCCTGCTTGGACCATATTTGATTCTTCTGTACAGAAAAACAACAGAGAGAACGTTTCAAGGAGGCTGCAAGACTGTCATGTTGCAGTGACAATTGCAGTATAATAGGACATCATTTATGTAAGTTACGGTGCCCTCTGAAAGGAGCTTGTTGGAAAGGTGCATGCAGCTTCTCAAGGCCTATTTTTTTTCTCCTGCAAAATCATCCTGAGATTTTCATTTTCAGAGCAATTGGCGAAGTATTAAGTGCTGGCAAGGGAAGACAGAGCCCTAACTTCTAATCCTAGGCCTGCTGAATACCCTTCAGTGAGTTACTCCCTGGCCTCAATTTCTCTTTCCTTAAAGTGGGGAATAAGCCCTGCCGTTGCCCACCTGCAGCCCCAGGGGTGAGGCGAAGGTGGCCATCTATGTGAAAGGGCCTGGAGGGCAGCAGAGGGAAACAATGAAAACTGGGCTTCCTACTTTCACCATTCCACCTTTACTGGCTGCTCTGGGGAGGAGCTGTAAGAGAGAAAAGCCACTTGGAGAGGGTCAGGAAAGGGAGTGCAGTGGAGCTGGCAGGGGACCTAGGGAGGGATGAGTGAGTGGGGAGTCCCCATCCTGGAGGTGGTTGGTTAAGCTGGGGGCCTGGGAGAAGGAAAAGGGGTCGTGAGTTCCCTCGATGCCTATTGCTCCTCTTGCACCATTCATATCTATTTACATATTTTAGTGATGTCACGGAATATTTAACCAATTGATCCATCAACCTGTTGGTCTGTTCAGCTCATGTTTATTGAGTGCCTACTATGTGCTAGGCTCTATGCAAGAGTTTGGTTGTACAGAGATGAAAGATAGTGTTCCTTCCAGGAAGGAGTGCACGGCTTAGCATGCCTCAGACATGTGTGTTAACAGGTCATTGAAAAGCAGTGAGGTGAGATGGGAGATGGGTGCGTGCAGAGGGTGCCTTGGAAATACATAAGAGAGGGCACCCATCCAGGTTTGAAAGGCAGGGCATTGCAGAGGTCTCCTGGAGGAGGAAGAGGGGGCATCAAACCAAGTTTGATGGCTGAGTAGGGCTGGCCTCGTAAGCACGTGCGGGAAGGTGTTCCAGGTGGAAGAAGCAGCCTGTACAAGGCATGGAGCCGTGAGCGAGCTCAGCACTTGGGCCCACATGCTAGTAGTCCAAGGCGGGGGTGGGGGGTCGTGCTGAGGCTGCAAACACAGGCAGAGGCTGGATCAGGGCTGAGTTAAAGGTCAAGCTAAGGCTTCTACCCCACAGGCAGTAGCAAGGCCTCGGGCATTTCCAAGGAAGGGATCAACAAGGCCAGATTTGCGTTGTAGAAAAGTTACTCTGGGCATCCTTGGAGGAGAACTGGAGGTGAGGCTGTTACAGTAATCCAGGGAGACCTGAGAGCGGCTGATCAAAGGTCGTGGCAAAGGGGAGAAAGGCACTGATTTGAGAGGCGTGTAGGAATTAGAGCTGACAGATTGTGAATACGGCGGGGAATGGGGCAGGGGGTTAGGGAAGGGGGAGTCGGGATGCTGTTCAGATGTCTGGCTTGGGCAGCTGTTGGAAGGTGATGCCATTCCCTGAGCAAGAGATTTCTCTCTCAAGACCCGGTTGGGAGAGAGTGGTGAGTTCTGTTCTGGAAGTGGTACATTTGAGGTATGTGTAAGATTTACAGGTAGAGATGACCAGGAGGCACTTGTGCTCCTGGTGGCTTTGTCTCAGTGCTTACCCATGTCATTTACTTCTGGTCCCAGTTGTAGACTGCAGAGTTCATTTTGGGATCTAGCAGAACCTCGGTAAAGATGCAAGCAGACTCTCATAGATTTGTACATTTTTGAAGTAATTCATGTTTTGAATTAAACATACTATCATGGACACTTTGCTTGAGATTGTTCTGAAAACATTCCAGGCATTCATCTTGCTTTATGATATCCCTCGATTTTTCCAGTGGAAGAAGAATGGTCCCAGGAGGCTGAGTGGTACATAGCCTGTTAGGGAGCAAGCTGGGAATAAAGGCAGAATTAGAAGTCTGGCGATGGAGAACGACCAGGCATTTGTTTTACGTATTAGCTTGTTCTCTTTCTTGACTGGAGCATCCCCATTTTCAATGGGCACACACTCAAAATGGCATGGTTCTGGTGAGCCGAGCGCCACCATGAGCTAAGAGATGGTGAGTAACATTTTGACCGCATCTTTGGGAGAGATGGTTTTGTTTGTTGACCTCCATATCCCGGGTGGCTAGCTCTAGTCTGCACAATTGTGGCCTGCAGGTAGGAACTGGCCAGTAGGTGGGTTTTGCCTGGCTCAAAGAGTGTTACAGGAAATTTTTTATTGTTTGAAAGCCTTCAGGTGGGACACTTACTCTCCGGGGAGCCACAGGTTGCACTCCCTGCTGTCACAGCTTTGCTTCAGACCTTTAGGATGAAGGTATTCGAATTAAAATACCCAAAGCAGGCTGGTACCTAGCAGGTACTCAGGCAGATTTTCTTTTCCCCTCTTTCCAATGCGTAGAAAAAATAGAAGGGTTAGTATTCGTGTCAAGTGCTCTGCATTCTGCTTTGTAATTTAGTAACCCCTATTAACTGCAGGAGGTGTAGAAGTAGCTGGTGGCAAAACTTTTAGACACTCTAGTTAGTGTGATTATACTCTAGAAACTATAGAAAGCAGCCATTTGGATTGAGCAGGGTCCTGGAGAGGAAAAATCTCAACTCCATCAAGTCCACCCTTCCCCTTCCCCTCTCTGCCTCCCTTATGCTGCTGCAGAAAGCAATCAAGCTTGGGTGGAGGTTGGAGGTCCTCAGACAGGGCTGGTGTCTCACTAGCACTGGCAGAGTTTGGCACAGTTTAGACCAGTCCTCCAGAATGGAGGACTCTGCGAATTCAGCCCCAAACAGTATCTTTAGCTACAAAATTGCAGTGCAATTTCAAGTGAGACAATGGAAATACTCTCTTCTCTGGATTGCTTCTGGGTATCTCAGAGTCCCTGATAAAAATGGCTTGCCCTGGGTGCTCTTTGGTTGAAAGGGAACAGGGGGCAGGGCAGGTATTTTTGAGCCCTAACCTTTCAAGAGCGCTCCAGAGACGACAGGGTTTCTGTTCTTCCTTCCTTCCACCTCTGTACTGAGCCCTGGCGCATTTTAGCAACTGTTCTCGGTGCATAAGGTATGTATGTACGCAGCTCCACGGTTGGTTTCAGGGAGCTCAGCGGTTTTCCCAGTTTGTCAGGTGGCAGGTTGTTTCCCTTTGAGGAAGGAAGTAACCTCACCACAGGACCGAAATAGGGCAGACGACACTGCCCTGAGCTCTTCGTTGCAAAGTTCCCAGGTGGGTGGCTCCAGGACAGATGAGTCTCAGAGTCCCATTGCACCTCCCTTTCTTGCACCACCTTCCTATGGTTTGTTTTAGAGACTTCCCACTGACTCGCGGGTTACCAGATGTCTCCAAAGGGGCTTCTGGTTCTATGCTCAGATAAGAAGATCCGAGAAAGGAGGCAAATGCTCATGGTGGAGAACGCTGACTGGGCATAGGATGCCAAACTAGACAGAGATTCTTGGCAGCTGGTGGGCCCGGGATGGTGGAAGAGGGTAGGAGAGAGTGAGAGAGCGGACTTTGACAGACCCAGGCCTAATTTCAGATGTTGCTGCAGCTCATTCCCTTCCCCTTCCAGGACTTGATACTAGGAGGACTGGACTCTTCTTGACAAATACTTAAAAATAAACGAATTAAACAATTTTTAAAAATGGTATTTGTATTTATGGCTGTCACTTCTGCATGAAATGGTATTTCATGGGCCTCTAGGATTTAAGATGTAATAAGAAGTCTCTGGGTTAAATTTGATTATACCCATTTTTGGGGTGTTCAAGAGAGCTTGAGTTAAAAGTTAGGAATATCACATGGCCAAATATAGAAAATTAACTTCGAAAAATGTCAAGTAACATTTCCCCAGCATATCATGTTTTGAAAGAATGGCATTTTCATCTAAAATTTATATTTGCAAACTTTAAAAAAATCCTTTGGCATGGAGAAATTTTTACCAGCTAACAAATTTTGCAGGAAACCTTGTCCACATTCCGGATGTTAGCCAGGTCTAGGCATTTTCGTGTGAAAACAGTAAGTAGCAAACCTAGAGAATCTCTGCAAATTCAGGCTGCCAAGAATTTAGTTGTAATATATAATTTATTGCCTTGCATTCTTTGTATTTACAGCTCATAGCCCCTCTTAAGTGCAAGCTTCTTGAAATCAGGCAACTTTCTTACACATATTTGCAGTTCCCTTTGGACCCAATATAGTTCGATTTTGTTGTCTTTCTCCCCCACCTTAAACTTGGTCTTCTAGCTTTAAAAGATGTGGGTACTAGAATTGTCCAACACAATAGAGAGCATAGCACATACTGAAATGACTGTGAGTCCACAGGAAGTGGGAAGTAGCTTCCTGTGAAAGTGTGCATGCAGTGATGGCTATATTGTGGTGTTTTAGTCTTTTAGTTAATTTTCGTTGCTTTCCAACAAATCATGAATAGAGCATCTAATGAGTCAGAGGTCTTGACCACATATCACCTGGTAGGCAAATCAGAGTGGCTGATACTTCCTTTCTAGAATGAAAATTTCATTAAACTTGGCTGACTTCTTGTTATCTTTGCTCAGAAGTTTCTGATGTTTTGCAAAAGTGAAAAAATAAAGATAATATAATAAAATTCAAGTAAAGAAAGACATAGCAGAAATGGTTGCCCTTTTATTAGTTGTTGTCTTATTTTACCTTCGCCCCCTCCTCCTCTTCCTCCCATTGTCCATTCCTACCATCTCCGATTCAGACTTTCACCAAATCATCTCCCACTTCTTTTCTCTGTGCCAAGCATCTTGGCTGTGTTAACATCTTTGTATGGGACAGGAGCAACCCAACCTTGGTAGCACATGACGGAGGCTCTTCCTCTTATAATTATTTTCCACAGTGATCTAGAGCTCATTGCTGAGGATGGCACAGTCTTTACTTCACACATGACTTTGACGGTGACTGATGTGGAGGAGAAAGCCAAGGTCTGCAGGTGGTGGGAAGCAAAGATTAAAGTTAGAATCCATCAGCATGTTAGGGTTGATGGTCAGAGGCCCTGAACTATCCACTTAAAAACGAACCCCATCACACTCTTGGTTCATAGCCAGTGGGTTTCTAAAGCACCCATGTTCACCAACATTTTGTTTATGGTTTATATGAACTTCTGCCATCTGGTAGTTTATTAATTTTTTGATACCTACATCTTAAACATATGCTTATTACAGTAAATTATTTTTTTTGGTCTTATTTTGACCTTGTTCCAGCCTGCTAAGATAATTTTGAGTCACTACCCCAAATGGGTATAGCATTACAATAATACCATGTGACTTCTTGCAGATTATCCCATTTGACCTTCAATTCCAAGAATTTTTCATCTGCAAATTTGAATGTCTGACTCTCAGCCTTTATTCAAATTATGGGTAGAAACATGAAACAGGGCAGTATTGAGGACAGCACCTTTAGCATGGCATTTCCTAGACAGCTTTCGTTCCAGGTTTGATAAATAGCCATTGATTGACCTTCTTTGGGTCTAAGAGGCAGCTGGGCAGAGAAGACCACGCATCAACTTTGGAGGCAGACATCTGGCACTGAAATCTGACCCAGGTCAATTTGGCCATTCCCAGCAGTAAGATTATTTGGGGGCGTAATTTCCAGCAATTACAGGCATGTGAGAACTGTAGGCTCCACAACCTTTCGCTAGGTGGATGTTACACTGAAAGCAAATTTTAGGCTGAGTTCTGCCATATCTATGTACCATTGATAGTAAGCAGGCACCAAAGCAATCCTGCAACCTGTTCTTGAAGCTCAGTGAAGACCCTGCTTTCTGTCCCAGCCAATGTGCCAGGGAATGGATGGCAGGTTTGCCAAACAGCGAGTCCCCTCAACTCTGCAGGCAGACACATGGGACATGCAGCAGGCAGAGACCCTAGAGCAACCTTCTCTGGATCCAGTGAATGGTACAAATATTACCATTTTCTGCATGCACCAGAAAGTAAGAAAGGTTGGGGAGCATGAACTTAGCCAGTCTGACAGGTTTACTTTGAAGAAGAGTTTACTTGAGGCAGATGAAAGGATATTTTTGTTGCAGGTTTCAGCTCACCTATTGCGATCAGAGGACAGAATCATTTGAGACGGAACATAGAGCCTAATGAAAGCCGTTGGCCAAGAATGGTGCCACAAAGGACTCTGGGCTTGCCAGATTCTTATGCCCATAGTGTAGTGATGCCCAGACAATATTTATAACCAATCCATTTATTTTTGACGTTACTTAATTTCCCACTGAAAATTTTTTTCTGACATCTCTTATGCTCTTAACAAAACCATTAGTGCCAATGGAGATAGTGTTTGAAGCACTCAGAGTAGACTATGGAGTGTGGACTCCTGATGTGAGTCAAAGCTAACTAACCAACCCTGCAGTATACACCTGTAGGTATACTAACTAACCATCTCTGAGTGTGGAGTAAGGTGACTCACATGCATTATGCCCCACTATTTAAGCCAAAGTATTTTAAAGTAAATTACAGACATCATCAAAGCCTGCTGGTTAGCCGTGTGGTCTTAGTGTGCTAGTGCTGCCATGACAGTGTACCACAAATGGGATCATTTAAAACAACAGAAATGTATTGTCTTACAATTCTGGAGGCTAGAAGCTCAAAATCAAGGTGTTAGCAATACGCTCCTTCAGAATCCTTTCTTGCCTCTTCTAGCTCCTGGTGTTGCCAGTAAGCCCTGGCAATCCTCGGCTTGTAAATGCGTCAGTCCAATCTCTGCTTGCTCCGACATGTGGCCTTCTCCCCAGTGTCTGTCCCTGTGTGTCCAAATCTCCCCTTCTTTTAAGGACCTCAGTCATATCGGATTGGGCCCTCTCTAATCCACTTTGGCCTCATCTTAACTAATCACATCTTCAAAGACCCAATTTCCAAACAAGGCCACATTCACAAGACTGGGACGTGAACATCTTTTTGGAATGCACAGTTCAACCTACCCCTCTCTGATGGTTGGTTTCCTTATCAGTGAAAGGGTAAATGATACTTACATGACAGGATTATGTGACATGAGACATGGAAGCTATTTTGTAGAATGTGTGGCACATAGTAAATGCTCAATAAATGGAGGCAAAATATTGTTGAAAATCACTGCCTGCTCTTCAGTAGTAAATCTTGTTCTGCTCTTGCCACCCTGGATTGGATTAAAATACTTCAGTTTTCTTGGTTTTTAAGTAGTCACTTCTGTTTTGAACACTGGGCTTCAGTGAACCTACTGCCTTGAGGTTCTACAAGCAAATGGGAAGAGAGATGGCTGGTCATATTTGGGTCAATCTTGGCTCTTCCTCTGAGTGTGATCTTTTTCTTAAAAAGTCTAAAAAATGTTTGCCATCATTTGCCTGGCATTTAGATTTAATAGCCATGTTTATATATCCAACCTGTACTCATTGGGCCATCCTGAGATAGACTAGCTTGTGTTTTTTTTTGTTTGTTTGTTTTTGTTTTTTGCCATGGCACACATGTAAGCATTTGTTGTTTTTATAGGACTTGTTGCAATATCTTAGATAATGTGTTTTTCTTGCTAGACAGTAGTGATGGTTGCTGGATTTGTTATTGTTGTTTTCAGTTTACCACACAGGATCCTAGATTTGGTTGTTGGAGAACTGAGAGGAGACAGCACTCTAGCTCAAGGCAGTGGCTAACTATTAATGACTAATTGTGCCAAGCATCGAAGGACGGGGCATCTGTTACTATTTGCCTGTAACAAAGTCATAGAGCTGAAGTGGTCCAATGGAGATGAGAGGGGCGGGTCCAGTGTGCATGGCGTTAACATACTATGCTCACTGGCATCCAACAGGAGAGATTTTCTTGAAAACAGCCCATCTCAGCTGTCCGTCTCCCTCCCCCCACCCCCGCCCTCCCCTAACCCAATTTCCTGGCAAGAGAGCCTTCAACTAAATAGCAAGGGCCTCGGGGATTTTCCTCTGTGGTTTTCACTGCACGGAGCCAACTATCCAATCAGAATCCTTTGCCCTGAGACACCCTGGTTGTATGAGCACTCAGTTCTTCCAGGCTCCTGGGCTCTGAAACCTGTGAAATCCTTGCCTGAAGACAAAACTGGAAACATTGCATTATTCCCAGCAACGCTCTGGCTGGGAGAGGAAGGAAGCTCTGGTTGGCTGGGAGAAAGGTGATTAGCCGCTGTAGAGAGGGCACTGAAGCCCAGAAGTCTGGGAATTTGGGGGAGTTGGTATGCTTTGTAGACGGCAGGGCCTCTCTGAACAGAAAGTCAGGCCAGCTCTGAATGAGGGTGCACCGGGGAGAGGCCGGTCACTTCTCTGTCCCTGAAGGAGAGGAGGAGCCTCACTGGTGCACTCTCTCTCCAGGATCCTCCCACCCTTCACACGCCGGCACATCTAGAGTGACCACCCACCCTGGATTTACTAGAACAGTGTCCATTTCGGATATTCTACGCCACTGTCAGAGCGGGTGTCCTGATTTTCTTGGTTTGAAGATATAGGCAACTTACATTTCCAAATACTGTACCTTGGGCAAAATTGGGAAGTAGTTGAATTTTGTCAGCAGCACTCCATTGCCCTTCTTTTTTCTTTAGACAGGGCCTCCTGTCGACTGCATGGTTTGTGCCCTGAGGATCCAGGGGTGAGTTAGGGCTGACATTCTGCCCACGTTCCCAGGCCGCGCCTCACACCCTGGTGCAGGGCTGCGTCGTCCTCTTGCTTCGGGAGGAGTTACCTTTTTCTTCCACCAAGATGCCTTCTGCCCGCCAAGCTCTGGGGCCACAGGGGACGCCTTTCTCTGATTCCCACAAAGTAGCCTCGTAGACCAGTGGGGGCCCTGCTGTTTGTATGCTCTCCACTCTCCTCTTCTGATTAGCGCTTTCCTGAGAGTCCCCTTGGTGATGGGGAACTGAGGTGATGGAGGTAGGTTCCTGAGCAGAGAGCAGAATGCTTGGCCCAAAGAAACACAGTTCCAGTGATGGCATTTCAGGCACCTCAGTGGAGGGGTAAGGTGTGAGTTTGATGCAGGGGGTCTTTGCTAGAACCTCTCCAGCCAGACAGGGAGGCTCCTGTCCATCAGCTTTATGTATCCGTATTTCAGATCTTCTGCATTCATTTTCACAGAAACTGCGCCAGAGCTGATGGCCTTCACCCCTTGGCTTTTCTGATGGGTCTGAGATTCACCTAGAGATTCTTGGGCTGTGTTATGAGTCCCCCGGGGCAAAACACCATTAGCAGTAATGTAGAAAAGAGCTGGAGAGCGGCTTCGAGCTGCCCCCTCCTGCCCTCCACATCCCTACACTGTCCTCTATGTGTCTTCTTTCTGTCATTCCAGGGTGAGTGGGTCACAGGTCACACCTGGGATCCGCCAGAAACAGACCTCAGGACATGGGTTCTGCAGAGGCTTCCAGATCATCTGGCTGTGGATGTGGGTATCACAGTTAGGCATTCAGACCAGCAGGATTTCTTGCCTCTCTAGCAAACAAGAATTAGGAAGAAACTCATTTTCATTGCGTGCAGACCCTGTTCTCATCCCTGTGACATCCCAGAATCCTAGCCCAGCACTGCCCAGGGCTTGTGAGCACTGCTGGGACAAGGCAAGATTTAGCTATTGAGTCTCTTTCACCCTCCGTAACTTCCACTTCAGCTAGAATCACTTAGCTGGTGTTGGGGGAGGGGCTCAGGCATCTGATTTTGTGCAAAAGGGTGTTTCTCTGGGTTTTAATCTCCAGGGAAATGAAAACCTCGGTTCCTTCAGTACGGGGTTTGGGGGCTCAAAGGAGTGTGTCTTCCCATATGGGAGGAAATGCAAACCCCAGTCAGTGCTAACCTGCCCTCCAGAAAGCGGGGTTGCAGATCACCACTTCAGCTGGAAACAACATACCTGCAAAAGAATTTCCTCTTCTCACCTCCAGAGCCTCCCTGCTAAGAGGTGTGCTACAGGAAATTGGGAGCTGATGAAGGAGCAGTACCCACCCCATTCCCACCCCAGTGCCTGGCCTCTTGGGGCAGAGGTACCTCCAGCTGCCTCTTGTAGACCAAGCTTTTTTTTCGTATGTTCTAGTGAAACTTTATTTATGGCTACTGAAATTTGAATCATATAATTTTCATGTGTCTTAAAATACTATTCTTTTTTTATTTTTTCAGCCATTTAAAATAAAAAATCAATCTGAGTTCAGAAGCTCTATAAAAACAAGTGGCAGGCCAGATTTGGCCTGTGGCTTAATTTGCTGACCCTTGCGTTAAGCAATGTCTTTGATGGCTGACCATCTATCTTGTTGTATTATTATTATTATTTTTTAATTAGAGCAGTTGTGAGTTTACAAACAATCATACATAATGTGCAGAATTTCTGTATATCACCCCTCCACCAAAACGTTACATTGTTGTGGAACATTTGTTACAGATTGTGAAATAATGTCATCAGACTATTACCACTAACTATGGTCCATAGCATACAGTTGGTATATTCTGTCCATACACTCCCTATTATTAACACTATGTATTAGTATTGTACATTTATTATAGTTCATGAGAGAACACACTCATATTTGTACTATTTGTACATCTTCTACCACATAGTTCACTGTGTTTTAAAGTCCCATGCCTTGTACTATCTATTCAAAGTGCACATTTGGTGGCTCTTACTTCCATCACAGAGTTCTGCGGTCATTGCGCCAGTAAAACTTTGAATGTTTTCCTTAGTCCAAAAGGGAAAATCCCATACCCTCCTATTGACCCTCAGCATTGATATATTACCTCCTTTGACATGGATGCAAGAATATTACAATACTGCTGTTAACTGTAGTCCGTAAGTTACATTAATTGTATTGTTCCCATGCATTACCATATTCTTACCATCTTGAAATAGTGATGTACATTTGTGCTAGTTCATAGAAGAATATTCTTGTATTTGTACTATTAACCACAATCCTCATCCACCTCTGGGTTCACTGTGTTATTCAGTCCCTAGATTGTTCTCTAGCTTTCTTTCAATTAACATTTACATCCCTAACCTACCCCTTTCAGCCACAATCCCATTTATAAACCAGCCATGCTAGTTATACTCACTATAATGAATTACCATCAACTCTATCCATTTCCACACTTTTACAGTCAAGCTAACTGAAAATTCTGCATACATTAAGCATCAGTACCCCTTCTCAGTTTTCCCTATCTCCTAGTAACCTATTGTCTAGGTTTTAACTCCAGGTGTTTATTCTTCGTATTTAGTTCATATTAGTGAGACCATACAATATCTGTCCTTTTGTGTCTGGCTTATTTCACTTAGCATAATGTCCTCAAGGTTTATCCATGTTATCATATGTGTCCCAATTTCATTTCTTCTTACTGCAGCATAGTATTCCATCATATGTATATACCACATTTTGTTTATCCATTCATTTGTTGATAGGCACTTGGGTTGTTTTCTTTTGGCAATTGTGAATAATGCCATTATGAACATCCATGTGCAAATGTTCACGTCACTATTTTCAGTTCTTCTGGATAAAGTCCTAGTAGAGGGATTGCTGGATCATGCGGCAGTTCTATATTTAGCTTCCCGAGGAATTGCCCAACTGTCTTCCACAGAGGCTGCACCACTCTACATTCTCACCAACAGTGAAGGAGTATTCCTATTTCTCCACATCCTCTCCAGCACTTGCTGTTTTCTGTTTTTTTTGTTTGTTTGTTTTTTGTTTTTAAATAATGGCCATTCTATGAGGTGTGAGATGGTATCTCATCGTAGTTTTGATTTGCATTTCCCTAGTGATATTGAACATTTTTTCATGTGCTTTTTCACCATTTGTATTTCCTCTTGGGAGAACTGTCTATTCAAGTCTTTTGCCCGTTTTTAAATTGGATATCTCTCTTTATATAGAATGGAAACCAAACCCTTATTGGATATGTGGTTTCCAAATATTTTCTCCCATTAAGTGGGTTGCTTTTTCACCTTCTTGACAAAGTTCATTGAAGCACAAAAGTGTTTAAGTTTGAGGAGGCCCCATTTATCTATTTTTTCTTTTGTTGTTTGTGCTTTTGGTGTAAGGTTTAAGAAACCACCAGGTCTTGAGATGTTTCCCTACATTTTCTTCTAGGAGTTTTATGGTCCTCACTTTTATATTTAGGTCTTTGATCCATTTTGAGTTAATTTTTATATGGGGTGTGAGATAGGGGTCCTCTTTCTTCTTTTGGATATAGATATCCAGTTCTCCAAGCACCATTTGTTGAATAGACTGTTCTGGTCCAGCTGGGTGGGCTTGAAAGCCTTGTCAAAAATCACTGGACCATAGATGTGAGGGTCTATTTCTGAACTCTCACTGAAGTTCCATTGGTGTATATGTCTATCTTTATGCCAGTACCATGCTGGTTTTTACCAGTGTAGCTAGGTAATATGATTTAAAGCCTGGAAGTGAGAGTCCTTCAACTTTGTCCTTCCTTTTTAAGATGTTTCTGGCAATTTGGGGCCTTTACCCTTCCAAATAAATTTGATAATTGGGTTTTCCATTTCTTTAAAAAAGGCTGCTGGAATTTTTATCAGGATTACACTGAATTTGTATATTAATTTGGGTAGAATTGACATCTTAACGATATTTAGTCTCCCCATCCATGAACATGGAATGTTATTCCATTTATTTAGGTCTTCTTTAATTTTTTTTTAGCAACACATTGTAGTTTTCTGAATACAAGTGCTTTACGTCCTTAAGTTTCATCCTAAATATTTGTTTCTTTTTGTTGCTATTGTAAATGGAATTTTTTCCTGACTTTCTCCTCAGATTGCTCATTACTAAAGTACAGAAACACTACTGATTTTGCATATTAATCTTGTATCCTGCCACTCTGCTAAATTCGTTTATTAGCTCTAGTAGCTTTGTTGTAGTTATTTCAGGATTTTCTAGGTATAGGATCATATCATCAGTGAAGTTTTACTTCTTCCTTTCCAATTTGGATGCCTTTTACTTCTTTTTCTTGCCTGATTGTTCTAGCTAGAACCTCTAGCACTATTTTGAACAACACTGGTGATAGTGGGCATCTTTGTCTTGTTCCCAATCTCAGTGGGAATGTTTTCAATCTTTCACCATTGAGTACAGTGTTAGCTGTGGATTTTCATATATGCCTTTTATCATGTTGAGAAAGTTTTTTTTTTATTCCT
>JAQZBX010005010.1:0-57883 GCA_029593785.1 Cabassous unicinctus | reverse complement strand
AGTGAATTTACTGAATATGTGTTCATTCCATCATACAGGCAACTGAAGAAGGAAAATGAAATCAACTACTTGTTGGACATCCCATAATTACAACATTATTGAAATGTGAATTATTTGACTTCTGTTCACTATAAGTGTTACTCACATATAGGCACTCTTGCAAATTGATACACATTGTGCCCTTGCCCAAATATCTCTACGATTAGTATTATTAATCACCCTTAACAATCTACTGGCTTTGATATTATTAAAGTTTCATATATTTAATAGTGAAGGTTTTTCAATCTTAACTCCACCCATTACCTATATTTATCAATATTGAAAAAAATATTCAAGACATTTTTCTTAAAAGTGTCTTAAAATATATGTTAGGAAATAAATTAGAATTAATATACATAAATGTAGCATTTTACTTAAGAAATTAGGGAGAGATAAAATATGTGACAAATTAGTTTTAAGAGGTAAAAGAAGGGATTATTGAAATAGAAAGCATAAGGAGTAACAAAACAAAAACAACAACAAAACCTATTATAACATATTATAGATACTGTTCCTATGTAAAGAAAAAATACAGTTGACTTAATGATTAAATTTTAATGGAGACAGAAATAAACAATCTGACTAGATGTATAACAGGTAAAGAAATTGAGTCAGTAATTAAAACATAAGTAGAAAAAACCTATTTACAAAGAAAATACTGAGCTCAGATGGCTTCACTGGTGAATTCTACCAAACACTTGAAATAACAGCCATTCACAACAAACTCCTCAAAAGAATAGAAGAGAATGGGTCACATCCCAATTTCTTCTATGAGGAGAAGTATTATACAGATACCAAAATAGACAAAGGCATCACAAGAAAAGAAATCTAAAGACCAATATCCGTTAAGAAAATGAGTGTATACCCAAGGGAAATGAATAAATATGTCCCCAGAGAACTTTGTTGCAGATATTTATAGCAGCACTGTTAATAGAAACCAATGTCCATCAACTGATGAATGGTTACACAAAATGTGGTATATCCAAACAACGGAATATTATTTTGACATAAAATGATGAAATACAGAAACACGCCACAATGTGGATGATGCTTAAAAATATTTTGCTAAAGAAAAGAAGCCAGTCACAAAAGACCACATATTATACCATTTATATGAAATAACCAGAATTGGCAAATCTATAGGTATAGAAAATAGACTAGTGGTGTTAAGGGATGAGGTGATGAGAAGATAGCAGGGTGATAACAAAAGAGTGTGGGTGCTTTATGTATTGAAGAAAATATCCTAAACTTGACTGTGGGATAGATGCACAAATCTGAAATAAACACCAACTTTTATTTCAATTAGAGTTCCTTAGAAGCCAACAATAAATAAGAAATCCAGCCAATAAAAGCAAAAATAATAAAGTTACTGGAGCAATATATTGCATATATAATATTGTAGCAGAAGTTAAAGAATAAGATTTGAGGAAAGCAGGAGTAATAGCAGCTTTTGTGAACCAGGTAACAGAAATGAATAAATTAATGTTGACGAATTAAATCCTACCATCTTCCTTCTAGAAGTTTCTGCTCAAGAATTAAAGTCTTAGAAGAAAGTCTGATTAATATGGTTAGTACTCCTTACCCAAAGCAACGGTCCTATTAAGAGAACTTTCAATATAGGCTTGGTATTATCAAAAACTTAAGAAGGAAAGGAAAGATTATTATTTTAAGGGGAACTATGCTAGGGAAAAAATTGCTGTTGCTTGTCTTATGGTGTATTAGAGTGGTTAAATAATATGATGATTTCAGGAAGAAAAGTGGAAGGAAAGCCCTAATATTCAAAACACGTATGGTCTCTTTTTGAGGTAGAGTGGGACTGTAAATTTGACTGTGTAAGCTGAAACTTTGCAGAGCAATCTTCATAATCAGTGAGAAAAACATTATGATTGTTAGCCCCATTTGGCAAAATGACCCACCTGCGATCCCCAGCCAACAAGTCTCCTCTGCCCCAATAACAGATGCCAAAAGCCTCATCCTCTGTCCCTGAAAGACAGAACATGCATTCCAACACATACACCACACCCGCCCCAAGAGCCCCACCCAACAGAGTAAAAGTCAGTACTTTTTCACTCTTCTCACTAATACCCCACCCCTAGGCTATTTAAGAGCAAACCCAAGTCAGTCAAGCCGGCTGAAGTTTCACATCAGACCCCTTCTGCACTGGCCATCTAATAAATTTTCTCTGTCTGAACTTTGATCTGTCTCTGATCCTCATTGAACCTGGATCTAACAATGATCAAATTTTTCTGACCTTTAATTTTTTGTCAAAGCTTTAAAACTCTTTAATGGTTTTAAATATGTATGGAAATGAATGAAAGGTAAAACATATGTATTTTGCTCACTGATATAGTAAAACACTAGAAAGGTTGAGAATTAATTTGTTTTATATCTCTGTAAAAACATATTAAGTTTAATTTGGAAAGTGCATGTTTTCTCACCGTAAAACTAACGATTAGGTCCAAGCATCATTTCTGTGCCTTAGTTAATTATCAGGCTCCATTCTAAGTTTGGTTCTGTATCCAACATTTAATCTTCAGTGTTTCAATGTTGTGAAATATCTCCAAGAGTTCCTTCAATATAACCTTTTTTCTTTACCAGTGACTGCCTTTGTTACAACTTTATCTTTTTCATTTATGAAGTTATTCCTGGGAAGCAGATGTGGCTCAAGTGGTTGGGCTCCTGTTTACTATATGGGAAGCCCTGGGTTCAATTCCCGAGATCTCCTGGTGAAGGCAAGCCCTCCCACGTGGCATGGTGAGCTGACATCTCACGTGGCAGGATGAGCTGGTGCATCAAGATGACGAAACAAAGGGAGACAAGCAGACACAGAAAATGCACAGCAAATGGGTACAGCAAGCACAAGCAGCAAGGGGTGGATAAATAAATAAAAATAAATCTTTAAAAAAAATAAAAGGAATCCAAGAAAGAAAAATAAATCCACAGGAGAAATAATAAATCCATTTAAAATAAGTACATAAAGTTATTCTTCAGGAAGTTCTTGTGGCTGTATTTCTAGGGTCTCTCCAATGATGGCAGTCTTTGTTGGCCAATTTCCTATTTTCAATATTCATTTTTGTAAAATATCATGCAAATTTATCATAGGGAAATGAAGAGACAACAAAACTACAGGTGTTGCTATCTGTGCGTGAACTAACAGATAGATGGTGACCAATCACTAACAGACTTTGGAAGAAGTGACATAATTGCTCACTAATCAGGATGTGCATCTCATATGCATAGTGGTTTGTAAACTTAAAAGCCAGCAGAGAAGTTTGTACATTTTGCAAATGCTCACAGTTAGCATACCATGTTATCATAAATTCGAGTGGTGTTGTTGAGTCACTGGTGTTACTTAACTAAACAGTGGTAAAGGAAATTTGTGCATTTCAGAGTCGCATGAAATAATGACTTATTAGCAATTCAAATCCTGATTTATGGTGAATGATAACACAGGCATACCTCAGACATACTGCAAATTCGTTTTCAGGCCATTGCAATAAAACAAATAACGCAAAAAAGCGAGTTACAGGAAGTTTTGTTTTTTCTAGTGCATAAAAAGTTATGTTTACTCTATACTATAGTCTGTTAAGGGTGCAATAGCATTATGTCTAAAAAAACAATGTGCCACCTTAATTAAAATGCTTTAAAGCTAAAAAAAATGCTAACCACCACATGAGCCTTCATAAAGTCATCATCTTTTTGTTGGTGGAGAGTCGTACCTCCATATTGATGGCTGCTGACTGATCAGTGTGGTGACTGCTGAAGGTTGGGGTGGCTGTGGCAATTTCTTAAGATAAGGCAAAAATGAAGTTTGTCTCATTGATTGATTCTTCCTTTCATAAACGATTTATCTGTATCATGCTGTACTGTTTGAGCATTTTACCCACAGTAAAAATTCTTTCAACATTGGTGTCAATCTTTTCCAAATCTGCTGCTGCTTTATCAAATAAGTTGATGTAATATTCTAAATCCTTTGCTGTCATTTCAACAATGTTCAAGGTATCTTCACCAGGAGTAGTTTTCATCTCAAGAAATCACTTTCTTTGCTCATCTATAAGAAGCAATTCCTCATCCATTAAAGTTTTCTCATGAGATTACAGCAATTCAGTCATGTCTTCAGGTTCCACTTCTAATTCAAGTTCTCTTGCTATTTCCACAACGTCTGCAATTACTTTCTCCTTTGAAGTCTTGAACCCTTCAAAGTCATCCATCCTTATGGATGGAATCAACTTCCTCCAAACTCCTATGAAGGCTGATATTTTGACCTCCTCTCATTAATCACAAATGTTTTTAATGGCATCTAGAATGGTGACTCTTTTTCAGAATGTTTTCAATTTTCTTTGCCCAGTTCCATCAGAGGAATCACTACCTATGACAACTATAGACTTACAAAGACTTTCCCTTTCACTTGAACAACTAGAAGCCATTATAGGGTTATTAATTGGTATAATTTCAATATTATTGTGTCTCAGTGAATAGAGAGGCCTAAGTGTTACCAGATTTTGTCTAGGTTCTTGATTATGCTGCAGAAATGAATTTCAAGAGCATGTCACGTTGATTAGGCCAGTACTTTATTAAGGTAAGAAGGGAAAAGAAATGGAAGGAAATAACAGATCATGGGTCCCAAGTAAAGAATAAGGGGCTGAAGAGTGATAAAAACTACTGATTTATAGACTACAATTTCCCATTATACGTTATAAATGCCCAGGTTTTACTTGTGTGTTGATCCATGCAGGGGTGGGGGGACCTGGCGAGAGTAGGGCACAGAAGGAAAGAGAGCGAGCGAGGGAGAAGATTTTGCGCCTGCTTTTTATACCATTAATTATTCCACCCCTTTGCTAATGACATGGGAGGAGTTCCAGCTGTTTGCTGTTTTGACTGATTACCCCACCCATCAATTCCCCAGGAGGTCCCAATTATAAGGCCCCTGGAGAATATCCAAGGCTTCTCCTAGCTTCTGGAGGAAACCTCATTCCAAATAGCAGAAATCTCATTCTGCATGGGATTCTTGAGAGGGTCTTCAAGCAGCCATCTTGGGGGTATCAATATCCACGTGGATTTCTTACCAGGTTCCAGATGCATCTACTGATTCCCAATCTTACTAGCTGCTTCACAAGGAGAGGGAGAGAGACTGGTAATGGCTGGTTGGTGGAGCCATCAAAACACACACAATATTTATTAAGTTTACCATTTCATATGGGTGCAGTTTGTGGTGCCCCAAAACAATTATATCTATACCAAAGATTAAAGATCAAAGATTACCATGACAGATACAATAATGAAAAAGTTTGAAATGTTGCAAGTATTACCAAAATATAACACAGAGACACAAAGTGAACACATGCTGTTGGAAAAATGGCTCTCATAGATTTGCTTGATGTTGGGTTGCCACAGCCTTTTAATTTGCAAAAGTGCAATATCTGCCAAGCACAATAAGATAAAGCATGATGCAACAAGATGTGTCTCTAACTGTGCAATTCCATTATACTGACTATGATTTGTAAAGCAACAAAGCTAAAATATACATGTATGATAGATTTTTATAAGTTTTTATAGTAGTTTCTGAGCCATTATATGTAAGACCCAAGTAATATAAATATAGAAGAATCACTTGAATTGACAGAAAAGTGTGCACTGGCTTTGAGTTTATAACTGATTATCTCTGAAACGGTTCTTACACTGAAATATAATAAATAATATGTAAGTGAAAACAAGAGAAAATCACTGCAATTTCTTTTAAATCTGGACAATTGTTAAAGTAAGATTCCAGAAAATTTTGAATAGAAATTTTATTACCTTCCATTAGTATAACCAACTACTTCATGCTTATATCAGAGGGACTCCTCAATTATAAATATCTGTTTAATAAAGTCAATAGTATAGACTTGCTAAGCTTCTTTGTACAATTTGGGAAGTGGTGACCTACTTGTATCGGTTTTCTTTGGCCCAGCTACCTTATTTTTAACCAATCATTTGGGTGTAGATTTGTACTAATAGGAAGGAAACACAGGTGTTTTTGTTTGCCATTTTGTTCACTTCAACCACATTATTTGAAAATCCAGTTAGCCATTTGACATAGTTCTTTTCTTGAGCAGGTAACTAAAGAGGTCTAGAGTTGCAATCATGCCTGTTAAGTCGGCCACAGCAAACATTGTTTTATTAATTTTAATTTTTTAACTCTAATAGACTTTATTTTTAAATACACTTTAGATTACAGGAAAGTTACATCGAAAGTAAAAGGGATTCCCATACACCCCACTCCCTTACCCTACCACATCTTCCCCTATTAATAACATCTTACAATTGGGTGGTACAATTGTTACAATTAATCAATAAATATTGAAGCATTGCTACTAACCAAGGTCTATAGTTTACACTGTGGTTTACACTTAATTCCATTGCCCTAAAAATGCCCTCTGTTCCACTTATGCCCTCCCACTCCTCTCAGAACCTCTGATAACCACTATCTTTATAACACTGTTACATGTTCTTCCATTATTACAATATTAATGTTTACTTTGTCCATGGTTGCATTCTCCCTTATGTTTGTTTATTCCTCAATCCTGAGGTTTTTGGGATGATGATACTCGCTCTGCCTCAGATTGAGATGGGGCTTAGATCTTATGAGGCAGATGGAAGGAACTGTTTTGCTTGCATTTGCAGATAATTTTTTTTGGGGGGATGGGGGTTGTTCATCATCATCATTTTCTAGCTGTTCTGGGTGAGTCCAATGATCTGAAGCTTAGGTGTTGGCTCCAACTCTGCTGAGATTCAGGGCTCAACCAGCATGTGAATAGACCGAAGATTTAAGTCTCTGAGAAATATGTTTAACAGGTATAATGTTAATTATAGTCTCAAATAAAAGGGGTAGAAGAATCATGTGTAGGAAAATAAATGAATCTAACTCTGTTACAGTGGGGAAATAGGCTGTCATATATTCCAAGGTAAGGCCCACCAACAGGGTGCTGATTTCAAGGGGTTGTGTGCTTGCCTATAGGGTCCAGATGACTTTAGACCTCTGAGGAGAACTACTACTTGAAGCTTTGTTCACAGTAGCAGTTAGTGAAAAATCTGCCAGAGGCATGCATAAGTGTAACCTCTGGAATAACCTCCCCACTCATTTTGAAATCTCTTCGCTGTAAAAACTCTTGTATCTGATGTTTTCCCCTTTTTGGTCAAGGTATTTTTCCAAATGTATGGCGAGTTTGTGCTTGGTGTTAATCCCTCAGTGGCAGGGAGGCTCATCTCTGGGAGTCACGTCCCATGGCAAAAGGGAAAGCACTGAGTTTATTTGCTGAGCTTGGCTTAGAGGGAGGCTACGTTTGAGTTACAAGGAGGTTTTTCGGAGGTAACTCTTAGGCGATCATTATTATTAGATTAAGTTTTGATTTTACAAGAATAAGGTTCATAGTAACATGCATTAATATTGAGGGCTTGGCATATTGGTCTGTTTTCTTTTATTAGGCACTGTCTATGTACTCAAGAGGGTCTTGACCTTCTATTTGAGAATGTAGCAGGACTGCCCAGGGTGGGAGTTTAAAATTTTGTTGGTTATTGTGTGGCTCTCCACCCACTGTGATAACACCCTATGCCAAGATAAACACATTCATATTCCATAGAAACATGCCCCAGGTGCACCCTTTCCACATCTTCCCTCACCACCAACACCTTGCACCCAGTAACCTTTCCCTGCCATATTTGCCAAAAGAACATTCCCACAACTGTATTTTCAACCAGAGATCTCCACCTCCCCAGAGTTCTCCTATTCCTTCCTCCAGTCTTCTCCCCAGTTTCATGGATAGTCCAACCCTGCTGCTCATCCTCATACTCCAGCCCGATCTACCCCACTCACATCCCAGCACCACCATCAACCCCCTCCACTGCCAAACCACCCTCCTCCACCTTATCATAGGTTCTATCCAGATTGAGCATTGGCTCACCACTCTCTACTCCCTTTCTGTTTCCTGGTAACCTATCTTTCAGACTCTCGCTCTATGCTTAGTTCATTTCAGTGAGATCATGCAATATTTGTCCTTTAGTGTCTGGCTTACTTCACTCAACATAAGGTCTACAAATTCATTCAGGTTGCCGCGAGTGTCAAAACTCTATTCCTGCTTACAGTTGAGTATATTCCATTGTATGTATATGTCACATTTTGCTTATCCATTCATCTGTTGGGGGACACTTGGATTGCCTCCAACTTTTGGCAACAGTGAATAGTGCCACTATGAACACTGGTGTGCATATATCTGTTCGTGTCCCTTCTTTCAATATTTCTAGGTATATACCTAGTTTGGGAAGTCTGGATCATATGGCAATTTTAAAGTTAGCTTCCTGAGGAACTGCCAAACTGTCCTCCACAATGGCTGTACCATTCTACATTCCCACCAGCAGTGGGTGAGTGTTCCCATTCTTCCTTTCCAACAGTTGTAGTTTTCTGTTTTATTTTATTTTTTCAATAGCAGCCCATCTAATAGGGGTAATATATCTCATAATTTTGATTTGTATTTTCCTAAGAGCTATTGATGTTGAGCATCTTTTCATGTGCTTTTTAACCATTTGTATTTCCTCTTTGGAGAAGTGTCTATTCAAATCTCTTGCCTATTTTTTAAATGGGTTGGCTTTTTTATTTTTGAGATGTAGGATTTGTTTATATATGCTTGATATTAGACCCCTACTGCATAAGTGGTTCCCAAATATTTACTCCTATTGAATTAGGCTGTCTTCTCACTTTCTTGACAAACTCCTTTGAAGCACAGAAGTTTTTAATTTTCAGGAGGTCCAATTTACCTATGTTTTTTGTCATTGCTTGTACTTTGGGTGTAAAGTTTATGAAACCATTTCCTACTACAAGATCTTGTAGATGCTTCCCTACATTATCTTTAAAAGTGGAATCTTTGGCAGTCCTGAATCCTTTAGAGTCCTCAAGGCCTCTGAATGTGGAGCCATCTGACAACAAAAGGATGTGTCCTGGGAGGCTTACTGTCCTTTTCCCTTATACAGCAGGCCCTGTGGCTCACCTTGTCCTAGATGACACAGGGCAAGTCCCAGAACACAGGGGAGATTGAGGAGTGAGGCGACTGCAGATTAAGGTGCTGCAGTGAAAGGAGACCTGGCTAGAGAACACACAGTACCTGATAGAATGGCAAAGGTCTTCACTCAAATGTCTGAAGTCATAGAGGAGAAAACCGGATGGAGGGTTGTTTGGGAGTTGTCCAGGATATATTCTCAGCCATCTATAACAATATTCCACTGAGGGTAGAAAGGCTGAGTCCATGGTGGCTGTTGCCCAACAATCATTTAAGACCAGCTTGATCTTGGGGTCATTCCTGTTTGGGAATCTCATTTCTAGATATATTGGTTGGTGGAGGTATCTCACCACAGGATACCCTTTGTCTCCATAAGGTTGTAGGTAAGAGGCATGTGGGTAAGTTTGCAGGGCTAAGGGAAGTGGGTCAAGTTTCACAGGGGCCACTGGAGGAGGAAGACTTTCCACATTAGTATTTATTGTCATGTCATCACTGCTGTAACAGCATTTCACTGTCATCCTGAATTCACTATCTCTGGAAAGTTTGATTGGAAGAAGATCCACCCAGAGTGCATATATCTCATTTTCAAAGATGGTTTTTTCATCTTTGAACTCATGTTGTGTTCCACATGCATTAAGAGTATGTGAAACTGTGCCAGCCCTTGAGACTGGTCCTTGAATTTTGGGTAGCAGGAGGAGTCTCCTACTCTGAGGGTATCTCAATTGAGAGCTCATTTTGTTTGGTGAATGTAGACTGGAAGTCCATAAACCCATCCCAGGGACACAGCCCACCATAACTACAGAAACTGGTGACTCACATAGACACCCTAGATAAACCATCATGGATAAATTCTGCAGATCAAAGTGAAAACTCAGCTTGAGTCAAGATAAGTAGAACTGATAGGATAAGCATGTTTCTGAGAATTTGGTTTTTAGAAGAGTTTTGCTGAAATGCAGTTTCAAGCCATTTGCTGCTTCTATGTCAATATGTCAATACCATTGTCACCCAAATGGCTCACAGCAACATTCCTACTTTCATTGTTCATGGCCTTTGACTTCCCAGGAAACTCTGGTATGGGGAGAGCCATGTATATGGCATTGCAGGAGAAAATGTGGTTATAGTTAATGTTTAGATGCCTATTGGCTGATTACATTTTGCTTTTATCTGTTATCAGAGGAACAAAAAAAAGAGTACACTTACTCATTACACATTTTTTTTGTTTTAAAGCTATTGCCTATGCATAAATTTTTTGAGGAAAGCAATATGTATTATAAAGCAGTCAAGTTTCTCTTTTCATACTATATAAGCTATATGTGCTACTGATAAATTACTACAAACCTCTTTCATTCAAGCTAAGTAGAATATATTATAAAATAAAACTGAATATTTATTATTATTAACTCTTTCACAATGTTCAAAATTCTGAGGTTTAATAAAAATATTTTCATTGTTTATCACAGGCTTTATGAAAGGGAGCTTCTTCTGTCATATTTACACTAAAATAACCCAACTTGGAATATGAATTCTTTTTTTTTAAATACTAAGAAGATATAGCATTTTGTACTCTGGCCAGTGTTCTGACCAAAGCTAAATAAAAGGAAGTGCACCTTGTCTATGGTCTAATCATAAAACATTAACTGTTCTTTAGAATTATATAAAAGGGGTTGTTACATAGTATTCTATTGGATTTTTGTTTGTTTGTTTGTTTTTTTTGGTTAGCTACAGGCCTATTATAACAGTTGAAAAAAAATGTAAGAAGCCAGAATGTTTCTGATACTTTAAATATGTTAAGATTTTAGTTCTCATCATCAAAACAGCTAGGATAACACATACTATAAAGGAGAGATCCAGGACAGCTTAAATGATTCAAACACTGAAGCTTTTGCAAATGAGGACATATAGACATAATGGGATGGAACTGCCCTTCACTCTGGGAAGTTTAAAGTAAGAGATAAAACAGATTGAATTCTGTTAACTACTGAGATAGATATTTGGATTAGCTCTCTCATCCTACTCTACCTGGAGAGTTTAGAAGCTAAAACCGATTTTCCCACAAGCCCTTCCAGCTGAATGAAGTTACGCCAAATTTGGATGGCAGACACTAAACAGAAAACACCTCCCTGTTCAAGGGAGTTGACACACAAATCCCAAAGATGAGATTGTTGGTAGCAGCTAGACAGTTCCTTGCACTGTAGAGCCCTGTGCATTGCAGGTGTGAAGTAGTTTTGGCTGGGGAAGTAGTGAGACCAGTAGTAGAAGCTGCCTCCTGACCTCTGGATATTAAACCCAGAGATGCAATGTCAAAAACAAATTTTATAATATTTTATGGAAATTCAACATTAGGCATTAAATAATAGTAAATACACAAGGCATCAATTAGAAAGTTGGTCTGCGGAACATTAAGGCAGAACAAAAAGTATAAATGAGAAGAAGAAGAGATATTTCAAGTAACTTACTACATTTCATAAATGGGATGTCATTACCATAAGGTGATGAACAGAAATCACAGAGATTTGATGGTACAGTAAGAATGCTGTAATGTATCTCTTGTATCGCTCATTCAGAGAGGAGTCAATCGATCATTTCCTTACCTGGTGCAGTCTCATTCAGCTTAAATCTTAATCAGTACTGGGGAATAGATATCAAAGGTGAAAAAATGGATAGCCAGTAATACCATGCAAGTGAGCAATAGAAATTTATCTCACTCAAACTTTTAGAAAGGTGATTTTTTTAAAAGGTTTAATTAGTGTAGGGTTTCTTTTTGAGGTGATGAAAAAGTTTTGGTAATGGATGGTGATGTTAGTAGCACAATATTGGTGAATATAATTAACACAACTAAATTGTATTTTTGAAAGTGGTTAAAATGAGAAATTTTAGGTTGCATATATGTTACCAGGATAAAAACAAACAAACAAAAACCCACCATAGAACCCAAATAGTATAAACAGAATAATATTGCTTCATCAATTGTAACAAACTTACCACACTAATGCAAAATGCTATTAACTGGGAAAATTGTATGGGTGTGAGTGTATGGGGTAGTTATGTTGGAACTCTGTACTTTCTGCACGGTTTTTCTGTAAACTTATAACTGCTCTAATAAAAAAATAAAAATCTTTAAGCTTTGTGACTAGATAGAATGCAGAAGGCTTTAATTATTTTAAGTATCATAAATAATTACAAATTATTTCAGTAATGTGAAAATTATATTCTTATATGTTTTTATGTATTGTTTGAAGATACATGGAATTTGATGTGAAATAAATGATAAAACTAGATATATGTACCAATGTTACTAGTCATTTCTAGTTTCCTTTGAGCTAAGGGAAAGTATTGGTAAATCCAGACATTATACTTCAAGGATTTTATATAAATAATTTATTTATTAATAACTGGATTTTATAAAGAAGCCCTGTAACTTATTTATAATTGTGTAAACAATTATTCAAATCATAATACACTCATTTATTACCTATTTTTAATTCTATAACAATGTTTGAAAATGAATGTCTTTAATTAATTTCAACATTATTCTCTTCCTCTATGTGAAAATTATCTCAGGGAAGGAATGAGATAGAGACAATTGCAGAGAAATAGTGAAATACATAGACAAAGGTATTAAGTAAAAAAAGAGAGAAAAATATTAATTTATATGAAGTAACTATTTTCATTGACACAAAAATTAGAACATTCTCCTTTTTTATAATATGAAGGTTTTTGTAATCAATTCAGGACTCATTTTTAAATAATGATATGCCTTTAGATATACTTGTGTGGAATATCATTTATAATTACTAAAGAAGTCACATCATGCTCACAAAACTGTTGCTATTTTCATCCAACCAGGGGATATTTATTTATAACAAAATTACAAACAACTGAGAATCATGTTTCTCAAAATATTCTGTAATAGTAGCAAGCAGTATGATGTATGCACATGAAAATTCTTTTTACCTATGAGCTATGGGACTTTTATTTATCTCACAACAGATGAGTAAACAAAAGGAGTACACCATTTAGCTTAGCCAGAATTAAATAAAACAGAAACACATAGCAAACAATCAAAGCCAAACAAAACAGAAAATGGCACAACCTAACCCAAAAGATATAACTTAATTATCATCCATTTTAATTTATTTTAGTGAAAAAAGTCCATTACATTTACTTTTAATGTTTTATAAATCTTTTTAAACATAGTCTCTTTCATATGTTACAAGTGTAATGTATAAAATAGAAAGTCAAAATTTTCTAAATATTACATTTTTTGTCATTTTACATACATTGTGTTACACACATTATTATATATATTGCACTACATATATAGCAGCATAATAGACAAAATTTTCTTCATTTTTCTTTTCTCATGGAGACTGGTCCATCCCAGGATGTTTAGAGATCTTTAATTCCTTTTAAGTGCTGGATATTATTCTGTGGTGTGCAAACATTTTATTAAAGGGGCATTTGTAAATATTTTATACCTCATCAACCAAATGGTATCTCTGACACCTACTCAACATTGCCATTTTAGCCTGAAAACAGTCATAGATAAATATCTAAATGAAAAGTTTGGCTGTGTTCCAATAAAATTTTATTTACAAGATCAGGTAGACCCTAGTTTGTCCAAGCCTCATCTATATAATTATTTTTAAAGATACTTCCTTATTGGCATTCTGGCTCTTGTTGATAACTTCCTATTACAAATAAAACCCCAGTAAATATCTTAAGGTACACATTGTATTTACACACTTATTTACTTTCATGCTTATATTAACATAATTTCATAGAAGTGTCAAGTTTCCTTCTATAGAGGACCATAGTTTACATTTGAAGCAACAATACATGATAAGATGTTTTTCATCTTTGCTATCCTGGTATGTGGCAAGTTGTTTTTAATTTTAATTTAAAAAATAGTTATATTTTGATCAGTGAAGTTGAATATAATTTCTTTGATCAGTGTCATTACCACTTCTTTTATCTTAGATTAAACATGTATATCCTTTGATTATTTTTCCTAACATAATTCAGCCTTATCTCATTTAGATCCAAAAATATCTTGTTGGAAAATTTATCAAAAATGAGTTGAATTTTTAGATTAGTTTATGACAAAATATATCTTTAAATGTCTTCCAGAAAGCTAAATATAGACTGCCATATGACCCAGCAATCTCAATACTAACTATATAACCAAAACAATTGAGAGCAGGGACTCAGACTGATATTTGCACACTGATGTATATAGCAGCATTAACACAATCGTCAAAAGATGGAAACAACCCAAATGTCCACCAACCAATGAATGGATAAATAAAATGGAATATTATTCAGCTGTAAAAGGGAATGAAGTCCTGATACATGTGACAACATGGATGAAACTGAAAGAAATCATATTGAGTGAAATAAGTCAAACACAAAAGGACAAATATTTTATGATCTCACTTGGAAACAATTAGAATAAGCAAACTCATAGAGTCAGAATCTAGAATATATATTACCAAGGAATGGGGCAAAGATAGGGGATATACAGTTAAGACTTAAAATGTACAGGTTTCCTATTTGGAAATGATGGTAATGTTTTAGTACTGGATGGTGGGGATGGGAGCACATTGTGAACGCAATTAACAGCACTGAAATATATAGCTGAATGTGATTATAAGGGGAAATGTTAGAGTGTATATACATTAACAGAGTAACAAGTTTTAAGAAATCCATGGAATTATACTACACACAGTGAACCCTAAGTTAAAACACAGATTTTAATTAATAGTACAATTATAAAAATGTGCTATTGTCAATTGTAACAAATGTTCCAATTTGTTTGGTATAGTATATTGGAATCCAGTATTTTATGCATGACTGTTCTGTCAACCCACAGCTTCTCTAATGAAGAAAAAAAATACTACCAAAGGGTGGTTCCAACAGTTAAGTAAATTCTCCTAATGGGGGAAGTTCAAGCAGTATTATCTTTGCCTTGAAGGACAGTGATCAGACATGTATTTACACTATTGTTAATGGTTCTACTGGCTGACTAGAGAAGTTGAAATTACAGCTTTTTGACAGGAAGCAGCTGGCCATGTAGAAGAGTGGATTAGCCTAGTGAACACTGAGTTATGGCAGTACCAAGAATTCAACAGCTTGTTTAGTGGGACTGCTGTTCAATAACATGTGTTATATTCTCCAAACTACTAACTATTGTGTTGAATTCTTTCTCAAAAGTTTGAATAATTGAATTAATTAACAAATGAATAAAGGTAAGAACATCTTCTTTCACCATTACCCTAGTATACTTTCACAATATGCTCCAAAAACATGGGATTTCCTTGATTGAAGGGATCAATACTTCCATATGCAACAATATTACATTTAAGCATGAAGTTGCAAATGGCTTGGTCAGTTTTTGCTCATTATGCCCCTGAAAAAAATAGGAAAATTAGGGAGCTAATGAACTAACTACGGTTACCAATCCTGATGATCAAGGAAGAAATTGCTTTAATGACATACAATTTCCTTCTCCAAATAAAGAAATTGAAGCTGTTCAAATTTCAGTGAAAACTATACTACCGAAGCCATCTCATAGTTTGGTAAATTATGTGTATCTTAAATGGCAATTTAACTACATTACGTCTTAGTTTGGAGACTTGGACAATTCTAGGGACTTTCCCAAGGTATGCCTATGCCAAATACAAAGTATTCTTGATTCCCAGCCTAATAATCTCGATTTTATGCTAGAATTCTCCTAGCAGTTGCTCAAGGTAATACATCTTTTGAACTGACATGCAAATACTGAATTGTCATCCAGATTTTTAAAAAATTCATAAAGTCTTAACAGAATATATGTTTTACAATAGTGAACAGAATTATCTGTCATTTTATTATTGCTTGAGAAAATAGATTAGACTAATAAGATATGCTCTAACATACATTTTCTTATATAGCATGATTTTTTAATCATTTATATAGAAAGCACAATTATAATTGCTTGACACACTTTACAGAGAGGTTTTGTATCATCATATTTGGAAATATTTACTTGATTAGGACCACTGTTTTATGAACAATGGTAAAACCTTTCCACTCAATTCTTTTAAATTTTACCTAACCAGGTAGAACACTTGATTTTATCAATATACTTGAATTAAAACAGTTTAGATGGAATAGCAACTACCTACTTTCTATTTATAACACACAGCTGTTATTTGTTTCATCTGAGACACAAAAGGGACAAGAGTTGGGAAAAGAATACAAATAGTGGCATATTTGCTGTGAAAAATCATTTACTACAAACTTCTACATTTGACATATATTCATGAAGACACATTAATCACTTCAGTAGCATTGTATCTGAAATTATTTAAAACATTCATAATTAATATTATTGTTGTCTAGCTAATACTCATCCAAAAATAAAATCCATGAAAACATGAAAAAATGATTAGAGTGATATTAGAAGATAAGTTCTATATTTTGGTCTGTATTTTTAGTGTCAATAAATTTACTTATTGTCAATCCATGTTTTTCCAACACTGTTGATTTCCAAAAATTATTTTTATACATTTCCACTCCCAGAAACAAAAGAATAGATTGTTGTGAAAACATTTTTCAGCTGTGAAAAATTTAGAAAGTCTGCTGGGCAAATACAAAATATTTGTATTTTGATGCAACTGAAAACAAATAACATAATGAAAATAAAGAGAGATGAACTACATATCCACAGTTATGCTTCTCCTCCTATATTCTCTATGTTGACAGTAAGTTGGTAACTGAAGTTATGAGAAGTTGAGAAGGCATCAAAAGGCTGACTAGATGAGAAGATTAGCATAGCTTCCAAAATTATCAATAGAGTAAGGAAACAAAAATGGAGTTCAAGACAACTAGGTGGGAGAGGTATTAGTAAACAACCCATATTTTCTGTTAGGATCTCCAAAGGGCTACACAAACCAGAAATGAACCAGTCCAGTCAAAGATTTAAGTATAGGTACAAATCAGTTCAATCACAGATTGGACTGAGGTCCTCTGCCCTTACAATACTGTATGCCAAAGTCAGAAGTAAATTTTGTATAGCATAATAAAACATCAACAACAGGATCACATTGTTTCCACATCTTTCATACACAATGTCAGGCATTTAGTTTAAAAAAAAAATTACTCAGAATAAAAGCAAGCAAAAGCACATGAACAGGTCTTTGAATACTGCAGAGCCAAATAACTTCTCACTGGGCCATAAATCCCACAGATAGCCACTATAAGGTCTAGAGTAAATGAGAGAACACCTACTAAGAGTGAGTCAACAAAAAACAGACATAATTTGGTGGGGAATGAATACCTTAAAAGAAAAGAATGGCATGGTTGATATTCCTATTTTTACAACATTTAGCCTGAGTAAGGCCATAGCCAAGATGCAGGGTATACATAAAGTTAGATAGAACAAACAAAATTTCTGGCTTGAAGAACCAGATTGTTAGAGTTAATAGAAACCACAGCCCCTGAAAGTGAGGGATGATTCCTGAAAACAAAAAGCCAAAGAGGAAGAGCCTCACATTCTGTGTATAAATGCTTCCTAACCTCTGCTTGACCCTTGAACCATATATATGGAGGGAGAGCAAAGCTCAGATTTTAAGGAATTTCAGAATATAATTCAAAATTATCTGTTATACAATATAATCCATCATTATCCAGAGAACATGTCCCATTCTCAAGAGAAAAGATAATTAAGGGAGACAATCATTTAGATGACTAAAATGATGGAATTAGCAAATAATTTAAATCATCTTTTATTACTGTGATGAAAAAATGAATAAATGTACACAGAATATGAGAAGATAGGAAATATCAGCTGAGAAATGGCAAGTATTCAAAAGGAGCATAATGGTAACTCTAGATCTAAAAAATAAAATATGATATACTTGATCAGCTTAACAGCAGAATATTGATTATAGAACAGAAAGTCAATTAACTCGATGACAGAAGAGTATAATGTAATCATTCTCAAAAATAAAGGAAAATTTTGTTGAAATATAAACAGCATGAAGAGAAAGTTAAGGTATATGTGGAACAATAACAAAAAATCTAATCTACATATAATAAGGTACTGAAGAAGACTAAAAGAGAAAGCAACTGAAAAATATTTTAGAACCAATGGCCCCAAACTTCCTAAATTTTGTGAACCAATTCAACAAGATTGGCAAATACCAAGGAAGATAAATATATAAAAATTTTCATACCCAGGCACATTGTATTCAAAATTCTGAAAACCAAAGATAAAAAGAAAATATATAGGAATCCTATACTTTGTGCATGATTGTTCTGTAAACCCACAACTTCAGTACTAAAGGGAAAAAAAATGAGATTAAGATAAAAAAGAAAGTATTGAAAACAGCCAAAGAAACATGACTTATTACATACAAGGGAATAACAATTCAAAGTTGACTTACTTTACTTTAGGAATAATGGAAGCTAGAAAACAGACAACTCTAAAGGTACATATATATATTCAGAATTCTATATCCTTCAGGTATATGTTTCAAAAAATGAAATAAAAAAGAAAATATTTTTATATTAAAAAAAAAAATAGAAAATTTGTTGCCAGCAGACCTACACAAAAGGATGCTAAAGGAAGTTATTTAGACTGAAAGAAGTGATAGCAGATGGAAATCTGGATCTTCAGGAAGCAATAGAGAACACTGAAAATGGTGTACATATGACTAAATATGAAAAAGGCACACCTCTCTTTTCTCTTACTTTTGAAAACTTTATGAAACATTTTAAAGTAAGCATTAAAACAATGGTTTTGTGATATTTATAGCTAAAGGAGTGGAGGGCAAATGGCTTTATACAGTTTTGAGCTTTCTATGTTAACACTAGCAGACCATGAATAATGAAGGGTATATATTGAAATTCCTAGAACAACCACAAGAAAGACAAAAAGATGTAGATTAAAAGATAAAACCTCTAAAGATTTCTAAAAGTGCATTAAAGAGACTTAAGTAACTTAAAAGATAACGCAAGGACATGGACCAGAAGATTCCACATTGTTAAAATGTCAAATACCCAAAATCACATGCATTGATTTAATCATAAATCTATCAGGATTTTTAAAAAATGACAAACAATATAAAATTTAAATGTGAATTTAAATAACCTAAGCTATTCCAGTAATCTTGAAAATTAAAACATAGTTTAAAAATGTATAATATACTATTTCAAGACAAACTGCAATGCTATGTTAAATAAGACAGTTTTGTACTGGTACATGGAACACAACAGAGAACACAGAAAGAGATGCGCATATTGTTTACTTGATTTTTATTATAAAGTTGCAAATGGGGATGCAGCTAAGCGGTAAGAAAAAACATCTTCTAAAAGTTGAGCTGGAATATCTGGATATCAATATTTGGAAAAAAGAATATCAAACTCTATCCCATACTATTCAAAAATTGATTTAAGAGGTATCATAGACAAAAGGATAGTAGCTAAAGCCATAATGCTTTTAGTGAAACAAAGGGCAATATTTCATGTCTTGAGGTGGACCAATGTATTTTAGGAGAAGGAAAATAATGACCCCATAAACTAGAAAATTGATGAATAAGACTTCATTAAATTTAAAACCCCTGGTTAACAAAAGATACCAGTAAGCAAATGCAAAGACAAGCCAAAGATTGGTATACATATATGCACTAACTATATATCTTCCAAAGACTCATATCTAGGGTCTGAAAAAAATATCTTCAACTCAATTTTAAAAAAGAAAGGAAAGGAAAAGAGAAAATATTCCAATAAAAATGGGCAAAAGTTTCAATTATCCATTAGTGGAAATAAATAAATTAAACTGTATAAAATTTTGTAATATAAACCACAATTAAAATTAACAACTGCTAGAGAGAACAAAACTGAAATATTACCCAAACAAAATGTTTAGAAATATAAGGTAGTCAATTAATATTTAGAAATAAAAGCTAAGCAAGAAATAATATATGTTATATGATTTAATTTATATAAAATTCAAAAACAGTACAGATTGATCTAAGGATTAAAAATAATTATAGTGGTTACCTTTTAGGTTTGTGACAGTGAGTTATTTACAGGTGTATTTTGCAGTACTGTTCATGTTCTATTCTTTGTCATCACTGTGATTAAACAGGTTCATTCTAAATGTAATAATTCATTGAGCCCTACACATAGGATATACAGTTCGAATGTCACAATTCCATAAACTTTACTAAAATAATTTTAGCATGGTATAAAATTTTTTTGGTATATAAAATGATAATGTCCTAAAAGAACCACTGTTTATATTTCTTTCCTTAATCTCCAATTTGTACAATACTATATTAATGTAACTATATATTATTATAGCTATAATATCTACTATTCAATTACATACAAGGTATATTTGTGACAAATACTGGTAGAAGAAGTAATAACTATAATAGCTTCACAGCCATGTTCTAACCAAAGAAAATGACTAGCTATATTAGATTAAAATTCAATAATGGTAGTGCTCTCTTCGGCAACACATATACTAAAATTGTAATGATCCAGAGAAGATTAGCATGGTCCCTCTGCAAGGAAAACACACAAATTCATGAAGTTTTCCATATTTTTCAAAATCGAAGGGATAAATAGATGTCTCTACAATAATAGTTGGACACTTCATCTGGACAGAGGATAAATAAAGAAACAAGAAGTTGGAATAATATGATAAATGAATTAAACCTAATAGACATATACAAAACATTGCACCCAAAACAGCAGAATATACATTCTTCTCAAGTGTTCATGGATCTTTCTCCAGGATAAACCATATGTTGGGTCACAAAACATATATTGATTAAATTAGGAGGACTGAAATTATGCAAAGCACTTTCTCTGATCATAATGGAATGAAGCTGGAAATCAACAACAGGCAGAAAAATGGAAAATGCACAAATATATGAGATTAAACAACAAGTTCTTAAATAATCAGTGGATCAAAGAAGAAATTGCAAGAAAAATCAGTAAATATCTCGAGCCAAATGAAAACAAGAACACAACATATCAAAAACTATGGGATACAGGAGGAAGGGGCAATATGGCGGCAGAGTAAGGAATTCCAAGAGTCAGCTCATACAACAGTGCAGTTAGTAATCACTCACAGCTATCTAAAGCACCTTTTTGAGGGGCCCAGGAGACCAGAAGAGCATGCTACAACATCCTTGAAAGAATGGAAGAGGAGACTGCCCATCTGCAGTGAAGATTTGTGAGTAGAGCACTCCACACCATTGAGGACAGTTACCATCCTCCACTGGCAGCATAAGCCGCCTCGGAAGCTATTCGATGGCTGGAGTTGGAAGCTCCATTTCCAAAAAAAATGGGCGAGGAAGAGAAGGTCAGCCATCGACTTCAGCTACTGATAAGTAAATTCAGTTGGCTAAAGTTTAATCCTAAGAACAGCTGAAGTTTGAACCTGTCCAAGTCCAAAAGAGATTAGTAGCTACCATTTTAACTCTGCTCCCAGCATGGGAGGATGAAGGGCTGATTGAAAACGACAGTGATGGTAGTGACCAGCTTTGTTAAACCTAGATCATATTGCAGCCATAACCTAGGCTTCAGTCCTACCTCTGGCAGGGAAGAAGCTGGGGGAACCTGCACCAGCCTCTCCGGTTAACTGAAGGCACCTTAGGTTGGCACAGACTGGATACTTAGACACCTGAGGCTCCATCCTCACTCCCCAATAGGATAAGAGGAAAGCTGTGTTTCCTCAATCTCTCTGAGCAACTGCAGGTGCTTTCAGCCTGCATAGACTAATTTGTTGTGCATGTTTGATTCCAACCCCATGCCCCTATAGAATAGGAGGTGAGCTGTATTCCATAAGCCTCTCTGGACAACTGCAGGTTCTTTTGGCCTGGTTTGTTGAGCACCTATAACTCCACTTCCATCCCCCATAGATAAGAGGAGCTGGTGTTTCCTCAGCATATCTGGGCAACTGCAGGCACTTCTGGTGTGCATGAACTTAATTATTGGATAACTGTGGTTCCAACCCTACCCAAGATAGGACAAGAGGGAAGCAGTGTCTCCATACCATCTGTGGGCAACTGCAGGTGCTTTAGGCCCACACAGACTGGGTAGTCAGATACCTGGTGCTACATCTCTGCCCCCCAATAGGATAAGAGGGGAGACATATTCCCTCATCTTTTCTGGGCAACAGCAGGCAATTTCAGCCCACATAGACTGGTTTGTTGAGCACCTGGGAAACCACCCCCCTTACCATAGGATAGAAGAAAGCTGGTGTTTCCTCAGCCTCTCTGGGCAACTGCAGATGCTTTCAGCCCACACGGACTGGTCTGTTGTGCATCTGTGGTTCTATCCCTACCCCTTAAAAGGTAGAAGAGACAGTATTCCCTCAGCATCTCAGAGCAACTGTAGGTGCTTTTGGCCCACATGGATTATAATGTTGGGTACTCCAGAGAGTATATCCCCACCCCTGACAGGGGAGGCGGGGCCTGGTGCAACGTCAGTCTACCTGGGCAACTGTGGTCAGTTTTGACCCAAACACCTTAGTTTTCTGCCCACATCTGCAGCTCCATCCTGGTCCCTCGCAGAGGAAGAAGGGGAGTTAAGCTTCCTCAATCTCTCCAAGCAACTACAGATAGTCTTGGACTGCACAGCTTGCATTACCACACACAGCTGTGGCTCCGTCCCTACCCATGGCATAGGAGAAAGTTGGGAGAAGCTTAATTGATTCTTGGGACAATGTAGGCAGCTTCAACCTTCATAACTTACAGTACCAACTACATCCTTGACTTAAAATATACAACCAGCAAGGGAGAAAGGGGAAGAAAGCCCTAAGCTATATAGAGAAAGTGCACCCAGAATAAATGCATCTAGTAAGTCAGATGCCCAGCCATCAACAAAAAATTACAATCCATACCAAGAAAAAGGATGATATGGCCCAGGCAAAGGAACAAAATAAGCCTCCAAATGACATAAAAAGTTGAGAAAACTAATCATAGATGATCAAACAAATCTCCTTAATAAATTCAATGTAATAGCTACCATGATTAAGGCCATTAAGAAGACACTGGGTGAACACAAGGAGGAATTTGAAAGCATGCATAGAAAACTATCACAATAGGAATGAAAGACACGATAAATGAAATAAAAAATACAAAGGAAGTATATAATAGCAGATTTAAGAAGACAGAAGAAAGGAGCAGTGAGCTTGAAGACATGGCCTCTGAAAGCATAAAAATGAACAGATAAAAAAAATAATGGGAAAAAATTGAACAGGGTTTCAGGGAACTAAATGACAGCAAAACATATGCAAACATATGTGTCATGACTGTCCCAGAAGGAGAAGAGAAGGGAAAAGGGAAAGAAGGAATAGTTGAAGAAATAATGTATGAAAAATTCCTAAACCTATTGAAGGACATAGATATCCATGTCCAAGAAGCACATCATACTCACATCTGAATAAATGTGAACAGACCTACCCCAAGGGTCTTATTTAGCAGCATGTCAAATGCCAAAGACAAAGAGAGAATTCTGAGAGCAGCAAGAGAAAAAGGATGCATAACATACAAGGGATACCCAATAAGGTTAAGTGCTGATTTCTCATCAGAAACCATGGAGGCAAGAATGCAGTGGTATGATATATTTAAGATACTGCAAGAGAAAAACTGCCTGTCAAGAATCTTATATATGGCAAAAAATGTCTTTCAAAAATGAGAGCGAGTTTAGAATATTCAGAGACAAACAGAAACTGAGAGAGTTTGTAACCAAAAGACTGGCTTTGCAGGAAATAATAAAGGGAATGCTACAGCATAAAAAGAAAAGACAGGAGACAGAGGTTTCAAAGAGACTCTAGAAATGAAGATTATATCAGTAACAGTAACTGAAAGAATAAAAAGAATGGTGAAAATAAAATATGACAGGTAAGACCCAAGTTAAAATAGATGAAGGAAGAAAACTGCCTTTACAGTAATAAATTGAATGCTAATGGATTAAACTCCCCAATCGAAAGACACAGACTGAAGGAATGGATAAGAAAACATGACCCATCTATATGCCATCTACTAGAGACTCATCTTAGAACCAAGGGTACCAAAAGATTGAAAGTGAAAGGTTGTAAAAAGATATTCCATGCATGCAGTAACCAAAAAAAATAAAAACTGGTGTAGCTATACTTATATCGAAAAAATAGACTTTAAAAGCAAAGCTGTGATTACAGACAAGGGAGGACATTATATATTAATAAAAGGGGCAATTCACCAGGCAGAAATGACAGTCTTAAATATATATGCACCTAACCAGGATGTCCAACAGTACATGAGGCAAACACTGGCAAAACTGAAGGGAGAAATAGATGCCTCTATAATAACAGTTGGAGATTTTAATACACCAGTCTCAGAAATGGATACAATTTCTGAGCAGAGGATCCATAAAGAAACAGAGAAATTGACTATTATGATAAATGGACTAAACCTAATAGACATACAGAGAATTGCATCCCAAAACCAAGGGATATATATTCTTCTCAAGTGCATTTGGATAGGCCATATGCTGGGTCACAAAGTAGATATCAATAAATTCAACAAGATCAACATTATACAAAGCACTTTCTATCATAATGAAATAAACATGGTAACCAAAAGCAGGCAGAAAAAGGGAAAATTCACAAATATATGGAGATTAAAAGCACATTCTTAAATAATCAAGGAGTCAAAGAAGAAATTTGAGAGAACTCAATAAATAACTAGGGACACATGAAAACAAGAACACAACATATCAGAACTTATATACAGCAATGCAGTGCTGAGAGGGAAATTTATAGCCCTCAGTGCTTACATTAAAAAAGAAGAGCTAAAATTAGTGACCTAACCACACAGCTGGAGGAACTAGAAAAAGAATATCAAACTATTCCTAAATCAAGTAGAAGGAAAGAAATAACAAAGATCAGAACAGAAATAAATGAAATTGAAACAAACAAAATAGAAAGAATTAAAAAAAACACAAAAGTTGGTTCTTCAAGATGATCAGCAAAATTTACAAACACTTAGCTAGACTGACAATGAAAAAAAGAGAGAAAATGCAAATAAATAAAATCAGAAATGAGAGTGGGGACATTAACACTTACCTCACAGAAATAAAAGAGTTCATAAGAGGATACTATGAATAACTGTACACCAACAAACTAGACAATGTAGTCAAAATGGACACATTCCTTGGAACATATGAACAAACCCCACAGACCTAGAAGAAAAAGAAGACCACAACAAACCAATCATAAATAGAGATTGAAACAGTCATCAAAAACATCCCCAAAGTCAAAAGCCCAGGATCAGATGGCTTCACAGGTGAATTCTACCAAGAATTCAAAGAAGATTTAATAACAAAATTACTCAAACTCTTCCAAAAATTTAACAGGAAGGAATGTTATCTATGAAGCCAACATCACCTAATACCAAGGCCAGATAAAAATATTTTGAAAAAAGAAAATTACAGACCCATTTCTCTAATGAATATAGAAGCAAAAATCCACAAAATAATCACTGATCAAATTCATCAACATATTAAAAGAACTCTTCATCTACATCAAGGGGATTTTATCCCAGGTATCCAAGAGTGGTCCAATGCAAGAAAATCAATCAGTGTCATACACCACATTAATAAATCAAAGAAGAAAAATCACATGATCAAATAACTCGATTGACACAAAAAAGGCATTTAACAAAATCAGCATTCTTTCTTGATAAAAACAATCTAAAAGGTAAGTATTGAAGGAAATGTTCTCAACATGATAAAGGGTATACATGAAAACACTGTACACAGCTAACATTTTACTCAGTGAAAAATTGAAAAGTTTTCTGTTGAGATCAGAATAAAGACAAGGATGCCCACTGTCACCACTGTTTTTCAATATAGTGCTAGAAGTTCTAGTTAGAGCAATCAGGCAAGAAAAAGAAATAAAAGACATCCAAATTGGGGAGGAAGAAGTAAAACTTTCGCTATTCATAGTCGATATGATCCCATACCTAGAAAGTCTTGAAAAATCTACAACAAAGCTCCTAGAGCTAATAAATGAGTTCAGCAGAGGCAGGTTAAAAGATTAATATGCAAATATCAATAGCATTTCTGTACATTAGTTAAAAATAATCTGAGGAGGAAGTCAGAAAAAAAAATTCCATTTACAATAGCAACTAAGATAAATTAATATTTAGGAATAAACTTAACCAAGGATGTAAAAGACCTGTATTCAGGAAACTACAATGTATTTTCGAAAGAAGCCAAAGAAGAACTAAATAAATGGAAGAATATTCCGTGTTCATGGACAGGAAGACTAAATGTCATTAAGATGTCAATTCTACCCAAATTGATATGCAGATTCAATGGAATCCTGATAAAAATTCCAACATCTTTTTTAAAGAAACTTATCAAATTTATTTGGACAGGTAAGGGACCCTGAATAGCCAGAAACACCTTCAAAGGAAAAACAGAGTTGGAGGGCTCTCAGTTCTGGACTACAAATCATATTACTTAACTACAGTGGTGAAAACAGCATGGTACTGGTATAAAGATAGATACATAGACCAATGAAACTAAACTGATTGTTCAAAAACAGACCCTCATATCCATGGTCAAGTGATTTCTGACAAGGCTGTCAAACTTAAACAGGTGGGCCAGTACAGTCTATTCAACAAACGGTGCTGGGATATCCATAGCTAAAAGAAAGAAAGAGGACCCCTATCTCACATCTTATATGAAAATTAATTCAAAATGTATCAAAGACCTAAATATGAAAGCTAGAACCATAAAACTCCTGGAAGAAAATGTAGAAGAATATCTTCCAGACCTGTAGGTAAGTAGTGTTTTTTTAAAACTTATCCCCAAATCACAAGCAATAAAAGAAAAAATGGATAAATGGGACCTCTTCAAACTTAAACACTTGTGCTTCAAAGGACATTTTGAAGAAGATGAAAAGGCCACCTCCTCAATGGGAGAAAATATTTGGAACCACATATATGATAAGTTTTTATTTCTATGCTATGTAAGAGATCACACAATACAACAATAAAAGGGCCAGAAATCCAACTAAAAATGGGCAAAAGATTTAAATAGACAATTTTTCCAAAAAGGAATTAAAAATGGCAAAAAAGCACATGAAAAAATGCTTGATATCACTAGTTATTAGGATAGGCAAATCAAAACTACAGTGAGATATCAGCTCAAACCTCATAGAATGGTTATTATTAAAAATAATAATAATAGAAAACTACAAGTGCTGGTGATGATGTAGAGAAATAAGGAAACTCCTTCACTGATAGTAAGAATGCAGAATGGTGCAGCCTCTGTGGAAGACAGTTTGGTGGTTCCTCAGGAAACCATATATAGAACTGCCATTTGATCCAGCAATCCTTCTACTAGGAATCTGTCCAAAATAGCTGAAAACAGAAACCCTAATAGACATATGCACACTGATGTTCATAGTGGCATTACTCACAATTCCCAAAAGATGAAAACAACCCAAGTGTCCATCAACTGATGAATGGACCAACAAAATGTGGTATATCCATAAATGGAATACCATGTTGCTATAAGAAGAAATGAAATTGGGACACATATGACAACATGGATGAATCTTGAGGAAATTATGCTGAGTGAAATAAGCCAGGCCAAAAGGACAAATATCGTATGGCCTCACTAACATTAACTAAATATAAGGAATAAATATATGGAGTTAAAACCTAGAATATAGGTTACTAGGAGATAGTATGAGTGCTGAGTAGGGGTATTGATCCTTAATGTATGTTGAATTTTTAATTAGCTGGTCTATAAATCTGTGGAAATGGATAGAATTGATATATTAGAGTGAGCATAACTAACACAGTTAGTTTATAAATGGGATTGTGGCAGAAAGGGGTAGTTTAAGGACTTAAATATCTATTGAAAGAAAGCTAGAGAATAATCTGGTGGTTGAATTACATGGTGAACAAGGTGGTGCATGAGGATTGTGATTAATAGTACAAATACAAGAAAGTTCTTCTATGAACTAGAACAAATGTATGTCACTAATGCAAGGTGGTAAGAATATTGTGATGCATGGGGAATATACAATTAATGTAACTTATGGAATAAGTTAACAGCAATATTGTAATATTCTCACATCAATGTCAAAGAAGGTATTATATCAATGCTAAAGGTCAATAATAGTGGGGTATGGGATTTTCTACTTTTGGAAAAAGGAAAATGTTCAAAAATTTACTCAGACAATGACTGTACAAACTCCGTGATGAAAGTGACAGCCATTGAGTGTACACCTTTGGTGGATTTTACAAGGCATGGGACTGTATAACACAGTGAACCATGTAGTGGATGATGGACTGTGGTTAACAGTACAAGTGTGAGAGTGTTCTCTCATGAACTATAACAAATGTACAATATTAATTAATGGTGTTAATTGTATGCAAATGGATGGAAAAATATACCAAATGTAAGCTGTGGACGATAGCTAGTCTAATATTTTGATGATGTTCTTCCATAATTTGTAGCAAACATTCCACAACAGTGCAAGGCGTTGGTGAAGTGGTGATGTATGGGAATTTTGCACATGAGGCATGATTGCTTTGTAAGCTCACAACTTCTCTAATAAGAAATTATATATATTAAAAACTATAAATGATGGTAATGATGTAGCACTAGTGGGAGTATAAAATGCTACAAACACTTTTTAAAACTATTTCATATACTCTCATTTTTTATACTACTCCATTTCCCTTCTTCATGTGTTTTTCTCTTACGTTACCTCTTTCTATTTTGCATGTCCAAAACATGGAACTATAATTTATTACTCAATTGAGTTCTAAATTGCATAGGAAATAAAGAGTAGAGTTATAACCTTATGTTATTACACTGTTGGGTCTTACATTTACCTTGTATTTTCTTTACTGGAAAGCTTCACTTCTTCATAGTGCTTCAAGGTACTATCTCCTGTCTTTCCTATCAACCTGAAGAAATCCTTCTAGCATATTTTGTAGGGCAGATCTTTTGGTGGCAAACTTTCACCACTTTTGTTTATCTGTGAATGTCCTAAATTGGGCCTCATTTTTTAAAGACAGCGTTGCCATGTAAAGAATTTTTTCCAGAAATTTCCCCTTTCAATAGCATAAATATGTCATACCACTGCCTTATTGCCTCTATGGTTTCTGAAGTAGATCAATGGCATGTCATTCCATGAATGTTGACTCTGGAAGGGATAGCTTTTCTGTAGTTTCAGTTCTGGCCTGAAAAGCTGGGGATGAAACTTAATTTTGTTCTTTTTCGTATAAATCAGTAAAACTTGCAGCCAGTGTGCTGAGTTTCCTTGCTGACCTCAGCAGATGAACTGAGCTGGTTTATTCCCCCTCCCCAATACCACATCCATTAGTTATTGAACTTTGTAAGCTGGCATTGAAACATTACAACCATGATTTTTTGCATCAATTTTTAAAACTTTTACAATGCAATACATGTTATTTTTCTGAAGGAAACCAAAGTAAATTTCTCATGGTTTGCTGTCTGCTATAGCAGCATTTGAGGGAGAATCTTTATTTGTAATAAATAAAAAGAAACCTGATTGTAAATGCTTTATTTTTTTAAAAAAATTCTTAAGCCATGAACTAAGATTTTGGTTCAAATTGTGTAAACTTCAAATTGCATTCTATTAACTGATATGAGTATATTAATGTAAGCATAGTTATGTTGAAATAAACTTTTAAAAAATTTGGCACAATCTTATTGAAGATTCCTTGTATATGACAAAGCACTTTTCTCTTGCTGCTTTTACAATTCTTTTTATCTTTGGCATCTGACCTTTTGATTACGTGCCTTGACGGAAGTCTATTAGGATTTACCATGTTTGGAGTTCATTGTAGTTTTTGGATATGTATATTTATGTATTTCATAAGATTTTGGAAATTTCCAGCCATTATTTCTTCAGATATTATTTCTGCACCTTTTAACTTCTCTCTTTCTGGAATTACCATTATGCATATGTTGCCATGCTTCAAGTTGCCCAACAGGTCCTTTAGGCTCTTCTCATTTTTGTTGTTCTCGTTGTTCTTTTCTCTACCTGCTCTTGTGACTATATGCTTTTGACTGCCCTGCCTTCTAGGTCACTGGCTTTTTCTTCTACCTGCTCAAATCTGCTGTTGAATGCCTCCAGTATTGTGGTTTTCATCCCATTAAGTTCTGTCTGTTCCTTTTTTAAACTTTCTGGTTCTTCTTTTTGTTCACACATCTAACTTATATCCTTTAGTTCTAGATCCAAATTTAATTTATTTCTATCTATGTTTTACTTTCAATCCTTGAAATATTTTAGATGATTTGACTGAATACCTTTGATTTCTTGTTCCACTGTCTGTGTTTCCTCTGAAATTTTAATTGTCCCCTGACTGAGCCATATCTCCCTGCGTCTTTGTATGCCTTGTGATCTTTTGTTACGCCTGGGCATTTAATTGGTTTGATGTGCTAACTCTGACAGTTTTTCCCTTGTGATTAGGAATTAAGTATAAATTGACTGTTAAGGCTCTTCTGTAATGCTTTGTCAAAATTTAATTCAACTTTTAGAACAGCTGCCTGTGTTTAACAATTCAGATTTTCTCAGAATTTTCTTCACCTACTCCTTGCGCTGGTAATGTTTAGCAACTTTTAAGATTATGCTGTTATGTGTGACTATTGCCCCTCTAGGAGAGGAATTCTTTTACTCTGTTCCTTCTCCAGGAATCCTGGGCTGTTTTCATTGTTTTTCTACAAACTTTCTTCCCCAGCTGCTATGATTTCCTCAACTCCTCTCCCAAGCTCTGAGTAACTTATCACTTCAGCATTCAGCTCTGGGTCTGCCCTGCCTTCCATCAGTTAATTCTTCCCTTTTATGCCACTAGCAACTTCTGCATTAGAGGACCCCAAACCACAGAGCCATATGTGATCGATGTCAAAATGCACCTGATTGTTTTGGGTGGTTTTTTTTTTAACAGAATAAACAATCTTTAATTAAAATCTTGAGTTTCCCCTTCCAACTGTCTCTCTCCCTCTTTCTTTCTCTCACCCTTCTATTTTTTTAAACAAATCAATTGTATTAATACATATTAATAAAGCATAAATCCATTAAAAGTGTACAATCAGTGGTATTCGATATAATCACACAGTTGTGCACTCATTACTCCAATCATTTTAGAGCATTTTCATTATTCAAATAATAATAATAATTAAAACAAGAAACAAACACAACTCACCACCTCTCAATCTCTCCATGCTTCCCCTTCTGTACATAGCTGCTATTCTGTTTCCTTCTCTCTATTAAATTTGTATTTATATATTTTTAAAAACTGTCCTGTATATGCAATATCACACATTCATATTTTACATGAGGTTTCATATGTTATACTGTCCCAAGTTCCCTTTTTTGGGCTTTCCTTCTAGTAATATGCATGACCTTAGACTTATCCTTTCAGCCACTGTCATACCCATATAAGAACTCTGCTAGTTACACACACTATGATGTGCTTTGATGATTTCTATTCATTTCCAAAGATTTACAACCTTTTTACCAATTCTGCACAGATTAAGCCTCAGCTTTCTATTCCCTACCCACATTCTATTTTCCGGTGACCTATACTACAATTATTTATTATTTTTGTGTCTGACTTGCTTCACTCAATATAATATCCTCCAGGTTTATTCATGTTGTCATATGCTTCAGGACTTCATTTCTTCTTACCACTGCATAATATTCCATTTTTTGTATATATCACAATTTTTTTTATCCATTCATCAGATGGGTTATTTCCAACTTTTGGCAATCATGAATAACACTGCTGTGAACATTAACGTGCAGATGTTTATTCATGTCACTGCTCTCAGTTCTTCTGGGTATATACCTAGTAATGGAATTGCCGGGTCACATGACAAGTCTATATTCAAGTTCCTTAAGAGCTGCCAAACTCCTCCACAATGGTTGTATCATTCTATATTCCCACCAACAATGAATAAGGATTCCTATCTCTCCACATCCTCTGCAACATTTACAATTTTCCAACCTTTTAATAGCAGCCAGTCTAATAGGTGTGAAATGATATCTCATAGTTTTGATTATCATTTCCCTAATTGCTACTGATGTTGAACAAGTTTTTATGTGTTTCTTCACCATTTTTCTTTGGACAATTGTCTTTTTAAGTCTTTTGCCCATTTTTTAATTGGAAAGTTTGATTTTTTATTGTTGAGTTATATGATCTCTTTATATATCAATGATATTAAACATTTATTGGATATGTGATTTACAGATATTTTCTTCCATTGATTCAGCTGCCTTTTCACCCTTTTGACAAAGTCCTTTGAGGTGAAAAGTGTTTAATTTTTAGATGGTCCCATTTATCTATTTTCTCTTTTGTTGCTCATGCTTCAGGTGTAAGGGTTAAGAAACTGCAGCTTCCACAAGATCTTGAAGATGTTTTCCTACATTTTCTTCTAGGAATTTTATGGTTGTTGTTTTATATTTAGGTCCTTGATACTTTTTGAATTAATTTTCATATATGATGTGCAATAGGGGTCCTCCTTCTTTCTTTTACTTATGGCTCTCCAGTTCTCCTAGCACCATTTGTTGAAGAGACTGTTCTGGCCCAGCTGGGAGGGCTTGACTGCCTTGTTAAAAATCACTTTACTGTAGATGTGAGAGTCTATTTCTGAATTTGCAATTTGGTTCCATTGGTCAATCTGTCCATCTTTATGGCAGTATCATGTTGTTTTTATCACTGTAACTAAGTAATATGCTTCAAAGTCAGGAAGTGAGAGTTCTGCAACTTCGTTCTTCTTTTTAAAGACATTTTGGCTATTCTTACATTTCCAAATAAATTTCATAATTCACTTTTCCATTTCTGCAAAAAAGGCTGTTCGGATTTTCATTGGGATTGTGTTGAATCTGTAAATCTGTTTGGGTAGGATTGACATATTAATGATATTTAGTCTTCCAATCCATGGACATGGGATATTCTCCCATTTATTTAAGTATTCTTTGGTTTCTTTTAGCATGGTTTGTAGTTTTCTGAATACAGGTCTTTTATGTCCTTGATTAAGTTTATTCCTAAATATTTGATTCATTTAGTTGCTACTATAAATGGAATTTTTTTCTGATATCCTAGTCAGGTTGCACATCAATAGTGTATAGAAACGCTATTGATTTTTGCATATTACTCTTGTATCCCACCACTTTGCTTAACTCGTCTATTAAGTTCTAGAAACTTTGTTATGGATTTTTCAGGATTTTCCAGATATAGGATCATATCATCAGTGAAGGGCAAGATTTACTTCTTCCTTTTCTATTTGAGTGCTTTTATTGCTTTATCTAGCCTAATTGCTCTAGCTAGAGCTTCTAACAGAACAATGAATAACAGTGGTGACAGTGGGCATCTTTGTTTTATTCTTGATCTCACCAGGAAACTTTCAGTCTTTCAACATTGAGTATGGTGCTAGCTGTAGGGTTTTCATATATGAACACTATTGAGAAAACTTCCTTGAATTCTTATATTTTTGAATGTTTTTATCAAGAAGTTTGCTGTATTTTATCAAATGCATTTTCTGCTTCAATCAAGAGGATCATGTGATTTTTATTCTTCATCAATGTGGTTATTCCACTAATTGATTTTCTTGCATTGAACCACCTTTGCATACCTAGGATAAAACCCACTTGATCATGGCGTATAATTCTTCCATTTTTTTCCATTCTCTTCTTTTTCTGTTCTCTTGTCTTTTCCAGTTTAGAAATTATTAATTCTGTCTTTGAGAAATTCAAATCTGCTCTTGTGTGACTATAACATATTTTTAATCTCATCCATTGTGTGTTTCATCCCATAAGTTCTGTTACTTTTCTTTGAAGGCTTTCAAATTGTTCTTTAACTCAGTCAGTGTCTTCTTAATACCTCTTATCTCCTTAGTCATATTTTCTTTCAATTCTTTGAAGTGATTTAGGAGAGCTGGGTGATTATCATTGATTAATTGTCTTAAATCCTGTATCTCTTCATGACATTTGGTTTGTTCCTTTGGCTGGGCCATATTGTTTCCTAGTAGGGCTTGTAATTTTTTGTGGATGTCTAGGCATATGAATATGTTGATAAATTTACTCTGATGGCCAATTTCTCTCTCTTGATTATTTTTTTTTCACAGCTCTTTTTTGATATTCAATTCATCTTATTCTAAGCCTTTAAAATTGCCCTGCTTAAGTTATCAAAATTGAGTCAGGGACTCACTAATGGGGCATAGATTTTCTCCCAGGAGTTCAGGTTAAGAGAGACCTCTAAAAGCCATTTTCCAGCTATGCAATTTCCAGACAGGCCAGCAGATGGCACTCAATGGTGCACCTTTACATGGAGGTCTTTCTTGTAATCTCTGCTTTCCTGTATTTTGGTCTGACCAGAGCCGAGATTCTGTTGTCTAAATTCACTAAATTCACTAAAGAGAAGCCCCTGACGTTCCTCCCTCACTCTTCCCTTGTAACAGATGACAGGGAGGAAGACATCTGTTCCCTCAGTGAGCCAGGGGTTTTATCCCAGCTTAATATCTTGGAGTTGGGGAAGGGAGCCATTCCTGGCCACTGTTGGTGCTTGGTAACTCATGTTTGTTGTTTTGGGTTCTTCATCTATCTGTTCCTAATCTCCCTGGGAGTTGTGCAGCACTATCCTAATCTGATGATCCCCATACCAGGTTTCTCAGACAATTAAGGCCCTTTCTTTGTTGATTTTGTGAAAGAGTTGAGCCCTGCCTGTCTACTCTGATGCCATCTTCCCAGAATTTCCTGATTGTTTTGTTTAGGTACACCAACTATTAACGACTGGGCTAGAGTGTGCACATCTTGCAAATAGTTGCACCGTGGGTCACTTTGATGCCTGGGGGACTGCTTTGTATTTTGTTTTTGTGAAAGAGTTGAACCCTGCCTGCCTAATCTGATGCCATCTTCCCAGAATTTCCTGATTGATTTGTTTAGGTACACCAACTATTAAAGACTGGGCTAGAGTGTGCACATCTTGCAAATAGTTCTACCATGGGTCACTTTGATGCCTGGGGGACTGCTTTGTATGTGTACCCATGCTGATCCTTAGCACCCCACCTTGAGACTATGTGGCCTTGGGTCCCTGTGCCTGAATGTGTGTGGGACTCTAGGCACTGCTGTGTGTGGAGTGCTGCCATTTTGTGTCTTTTAAACTGTATAGGACTTAGCATGGTAGAGGAGTCTGGTATGACAGGTCTCTAATGTTCTGTAACTCTTTTTTTTCTGGTATTTTTTCTTTGATTTAGCATTTGTGGCGTCTTTTTTCAGTCTCTATCATCTTTCAGAGTGTCAAGTGACTTAAATCTGCCCTTTTATTTAGTTTCCCTAAGAGGAAATATTCTTGGGGATGTCCTATACTGCCATTTCAATAACATCATTATCTGTAGGGTAATTTCTTCGATGTAGTTTTTTATTGCTCTTGGTACCTCATCTTTGATCATGGTTTATTTTGAAGTGTTTCATTTAGTTTCCAAGTATTTGGAGATTTTCCTGCTGTTTCCTATCTTATTGACTTCTAGTTTGATTCCATTGTGGTTAGAGAACCGCAATGAACAAAAAAATTTTTTTAATTTATTGGCATTTGTTTTATGTTCCATATTATATTTTATATCTTGGTGTACATCCCATGGGAACTTAAAATGTACCTATGTTGTGTATTTGTTAGATGTAGTGTTCCATAACTCTTGATTAGAACCTGTTAGCTGATGCTTTTATTAAATTCTTCTGCATTCCTGTTGATTTTTTCCACTACTTTTTCTATCAAATCTTGAGGGGCAGGGTTTGGAGTTTCTCAATATAATCATAAATTAGTCTAATTCTCCTTTCAGTTTTATCAGTTTTTCTTTCATGTATTTATTAGCTCACTGATTGGGTGCATACTCATTTAAGATTGCTAAGATTTATTGGTGGATTGGAATGTTTATCAAAATTTTAAGTCTTATTTTTGTAGTAGTTGTCTTTGCTCTGAAGTCTGCTTTTTTCTAATATAAATATAGACTCTTCTGCTTCCATTTGATTCATCCTTGCATGGTATAACTTTTTCTAGTCTTTTACTTTCAATTTGCTTATATCATTGTATTTGAAGAGGGTTTCTTGTAGATAGAATATAGTTGGGTTATGTTTTTTATTTCACTCCGCCAAGCTATTTCTTTTAATGGGTTTATTTAGACCATTTATATTTAATGTAATATTGATATTTTAAGGCAGAAGCCTGCAATCATATTTTTTCTTTGCTCTCTATGTTTTCTATTCTCTGTCTTCTTTTTCCTGCCATTCTGTGGGCAACATAAATATTTTGACTAAATTATAGTAATTTTAAGTGCATCTCTGTGTCATTTCCTTGGTGATATTTTAGATATTGAATTACAAAACTTATTACAGTCTACTGGTCTTCTTTTTATACCATTTTTGATGGAATGTAGAATTCTTATTTACATTCATGTTCTTTTACCTTCTTTTGTTTATAATAAAATCTTCTTAAATATGACCTAAACCACATCAGACAGTGTAATAATTTTGATTTTCACCATCAAACATAATTTAGAAAACTCAAGAAGACAAGAAATTCCTATTGTGAATACCTATGCTTTTGCTTATTATGTTCTTTCTTTCTGCTTGATGCTGATGATTCATTCCTTTGTCATTTCTTTTCAGTTTAGAGAATATGCGTTAGTGGTTCTTTTAGGGTAGGTATATTACCAATAATTTCTCTTAGTTTTTCATTTAAGATCTTCATGATTTCCCCTTCATTCCTGAAAGATACTTTCATTGGGTATAGGATTACACTGTTTATGTTTGAACACTTGAAAATATTGTGCCATTATTTCTGTCCTTCATGTTTTCTGGTGAGAATTCAGCTACCATTTAAATTGCTTTTTTCCCTATAAATAAGGTTTCATTTTCCTCTGATGGCTTTCAAGGTATTTTCTATATCATTAGCTTTCAGAAGTGTAATCAAGATTTGTCTCCACTGTGATATCTTTGGGTTTATACTATTTGGGCTTCTCTCACCTTCTTGAAACAGTAGGTTTATGCCTCTGAGAGATTTCTCAGCCATTATTTCTTCAAATGCTTTGGAATAGTCCTTCTTTTGCTTCTCCTTTCAAAACTCTAACAACATGTTAGATTTTTTTGTTGGTGTTATATTCCGACATGTCCCTGAGGCTCTGTTAGTGTTTTATTTTTGTTTTATTTATTTTTTAGTTTATTTTCTCTCTCTCTTGTTCTGACTGGGTAATTTCTTGATTCTATCTTCCAATTCACCGGTTTAATTTTCCTCCATCCCCTCCATTCTGTCATTGAGACCTTTTGCTAAGCTTTTCATTTATTATATTTTCCATTTTTGTTTATATATATATTATATATATCTTCTATTTACTTGCTGAAGTTCTCTATAATATCACATTGTTTCAATCATATTAATAAACTTTCATAGAAGAGTTTTTATCTTGGCTGCTTTAAAATCTTTGTAATCTAAATCTAATATCTCTTTCATCTTAAGATTGGCTTCAATTGCTGTTTTTGTTTGTTTGTTTGTTTGTTTGTTTGTTTTTCATTCAGTTTGAGATCTCCCTGGTTCTTGGTATGATGATTGATATTACCACTGGAACCTGAACATTTTTATATTATATTATTAAACTCTGGAACTTACTTAAACCTATTTTTGCTTTTTTTCTCTGACACTGTTATGGCAGTGAAATTGAGTGCACTGCGTCATTACTTCCAAATGGAAGTGGAGGTTAGAGTCCCACTAAATTTCTACTGATACTTCAGTTGTGACTTTCATTATTATCACTCTATTGATGTGGAGTCCATGACCTTCTAGATCTCCAGTAATATATATATATTTTTTTACCGGGAGGTCTCGGGGATCAAACCTGGGTCCCTCCATATGGGAGATGGACGCCCAACCATTTGAGCCACATCCATCCCCCACCCAGTAATATTTTGTCCTATTCCAAAGCCCCCTGTAGTTGTCTCGTTCTTCAGATTTTCCTTTTAAGTTTTTGGCAAGCCTTTTGTTTGCCCCTGCTAGTATTTTTGCCTCAGACATTTGTGATGTCAAATAATTGCCACTGATTGCTTAGGTAATTGTCATAGAAATCAATTTTCTCAATGAAAGTATGTTGATATCAAATAAAGATAAAATCTGTGAAGGCAGCTTTTAGAAGGAACTGCTAGAAAACTCAGATATTGGCAATATCTGGAGATGGGTTTTTTTGAGAAGATCTAAACCCATTCTTTACCATCCAGTGGCTGTTAGACTAATGGTTTTGATAAATATTGTGGTTATAATGCCATTTATAACTGTTCAAGGCCATTTTAGAGCAGAGCTATGGGGATGGAAACAGAGTAATTTAAAATACCATAAGAATCCGTGTCCTTATTGAGATTCATATCATTTTCTTGAATATATAGTCATCCAATTATGCTTTTCTTAATATCCAGACTTTGGAGAACATTGATTTTGGCAACTTTAGCCAGTTTCCTCATTATCTTTACATAGAGGTGCATATTTTTGAGATCCTTACTACAATATTTCAACATTATTTCCAAACCAGCTTTTTTAAAAGCACCAAAAGATGTTTGTTTTGTATTAAGAGATAACCAGAACACATTTGGGTAGTGAAAAAGAAAGAATAAAAATGAAGCATAGCATATTGTATGATGCCATTTGTGTAAAGTGTAAGAATACATCAATTTATAGAGATGAAATAAGATTGGTGGTTGTGTAGGGCTGGGGAATGAATGCTAAGGAGTGTTGAGCTTTTCTCTTGAGAGTAATGAAATTGTTCTGAAATTTTTGAGGTGATGAATGTACAATATTGTGATTATGCCAAAGGTAAGTAATTGTACACTTTGGATAGATCATATGGTATGTGAATATTTCTCAGTAAAACTGCTTAATAAACAAATAAATAATTGTGCAGGAATAGCCAGAAATAGCAAGTATGTACAGCAGGGAAAACATAAATAGATTGATGGGTGAGGAATTTTCTTGTTTTTTTGTCTGTTTTTGTTTATTATAATATTATTCAAATAATGAAAATCCTCAAATAATAATTGATGTGGTGAATGCACAACTATTTGATTATACCAAATACCATTGACTTTACACTTTGGATGAATTGTACGCTTTATTAATATGTATCAATAAAATTGATTTGCTTAAAATAAAGCAATAATAAAAAGTGAAAAACAATGAACTGGAAAAAAATGAAGCAAAACGCATTTTTTAGCTTATATATGTTAGTATGTCTTAGGGAAAAAATGTCTTGTAAAATCGATCTTCTGGATTCTGATCCCTAAGTATTGTTTAAACTGTTTGCCAACTTAATAGACTTCTTATTTTCTATACATTTTTTTAACTGTTGACTTTGCTAGCAAAGATTCCTCACCATACAGAATAAGGCCATTTATGTCAAAAATTGCTTCTTTGGGGGACTGCATGTAGCTCAAGCGGTTGAGCGCCTGCTTCCCATCTATGAGGTCCTGGGTTCAATCCCCAGTACCTCCTTAAAAAAATAAAATAAAATAGCTTCCTTGATTAGTATGAAATAAAAAGATGCTGCCTTGTTAATTAAATTTGTCATTGTTTTTATTCTGCTTTTCCCCTTAAGCACTATCAATGTGGCCTAAGAAGGATAACTATAGTACTTCATTATGAATATGCATGGGCATAAATTATTTAAAAATGTGATCAAAAGCATATGCAAAATTTAAGTATTTATATTTATGATCTGGCTCTATATCATATGTAGCTTTGTATTTACTAATTTATTTACTTTGCTTTACAATAAAAGCTCTTAAAATGAATAATGGTAACAATAAAAATTCATTCTTCAATAATTCCAAAATTCTACAAAGGATTCTAATTCCAGGAACATATGTCATTATAGAATATGCTTTGTTTTTACGTAGTAGTAGAATGGTACACTTATTTTTTGAACATACTAGTGTGTTTTTCTATGATGGAAAGGATACAAATGCCAGAAAGTAAATTTATTGATATTGACCTTATCAACTTATCACAACTTTTATTTTAAGGAGAAGGTTGACATTGTTCCCTGTAGGCCATATTCTACTCATCTGGAGAACTTATTCCCACTTTTCCTTGTACCTCAATAGCTTTTAACCTTATTCTATGTCAGTCATTACAAACACATTAAAGGTATGGGATGATTGGACTTTTTCCAACCTTACAACTTTTGCTCACATGAAAATTTCTTCCTGTTTAGAATTTATCAATTTTCCTGCTATTCAAACACTGCAACATCCTTTTGTGAAATATTGAAACACAGAGTGTATAGGCATTAATATGTGATGCAGCAGAGAATTTATAAACAACTCTGAAAAAATACATTTAATGGTCTGCCTTATGACCTAAACAATTCTACAGTATACTAAATTTCAAAATAAAATTTAAAATGTAAGGAGAAAGTGTTATACATATTCTATATGCTATTAATGTACTTGAATGCATCAATAATTTAAACTATTTTGTTACAATTTTTAAAAATCTAGATACTATGTCACATGATTTCAATATGCTGAATATTTGCTTTGTGTATTTTTGAGACTTTTGTTGTTTCCTGAGTGGGCAAATATTTAAAGGATAAACATTCTGTAGTGCTTCACACCTGTCTTCACTTTTGTCATACTTGAACTTTGCAAATACCAAAGAATAAACTTGTACCAGATTTGATTTTAGAATGTCCCTATAAGAAATGAATAAAAAAAATTGTCTATTACCATATTCCAAACTGCTACCCATGGCCTTAAAATATTACTTTCGTTAACATTTATTTTTCATTCTGAAATGCACTATCTTCTGTAAATTATAAATTTTACATAGAGGGTTTTTTCTCAGTACAGTGTTTAAGTTCCGTTGCTGTTGATGACAGCAGCACTGAAAAAGGTAACGTTGTGGTAGTATCAAGATAAGTTCTAACACATTTCAACCAAAGGGCCAAATTGGAGATTTCAAGTTTAAATAGTTTACTAAAAATATTTTTAAAAAGACATTGTACAAAGACGTTTCTAAATGTTATATTTTTCTTGTTCCTAGCATTTATGAAGAAAATACTTTCCAATCAAAAGTTTATAGCTGCTGTATTCTTTTTCATTTGAAGCATTGGCCTTAGAGGACAGTGACCCTTTTTTCATAAAATAAATATAAAACATAATTTCTCTATTTCCACACCTTGCCTCTGTTTTAGATCCTTAAAGTCACCCAGTTTTTAGTCATTATTAAAAGTGTTAAAAAGAAATACCAGTACTATATGTTTGAGGCACAAGCAAAAGTTCTCAAGTATTCCTAGCTGTCCTTGAAATATCTTAAATCTTGCTGTTAAAGGATTTCAATTTTTTCAGCAAAACTAAATGGAGACAGAAAAGTCTGCCATTTTATATCATATTTGATGAAGAGTAATATAGTACAAAACAGATATCTAGACTAGGAGTTAGGAATTATTGGTTACAATTATAACATCTTCTGCCCCATAGAATCTTGCCTAAATTACAAGTTCTGCATTCTGTTCCTCTATTTGACAAATAATTGGGTTTGCTTTATAATGTAACACTTGTGCAGTAATGATCATTTAAAAAATAAACCAAAAAAATCTGCAAATTCAGAAGTCCTTAGAATTGATTTATGCCCTTCTATTCTTATTGAGTAGGTTTGCTCTTCTTTCCCCAAAAAAATTTTTTTTCAAAGGGATTAGAATTTTAATTTGTGGAGAATAGATGTAGCCCAAGTGGTTGAGTGCCTGCTTCCCATGTATGAGGTCCTGGTTTGATCCCTGGTATCTCCTTAAAAATATATATAGAATTTTAATTTGCTGAGAGACCTTCTGAATTATTTTGAAAGTCCTGGTCACTGAAAAAAATTAATCAAGACATTTAAATTACAGGGATAAATTGGTTTACTCATCTAAGTTAATAATGATACCATTGGTGGATATATATTTGACAAAGGAAAATTCAAAAATTAGTTGTTGAATTTTAAATAGTAGCAGGACTTTCACATAATACATTGAAGTCAAATAATGAGAGAAATAACAAAATATGTGAGTAAGGTTAACTTAAATGTCATTATACATTAACTAAATGTATAAGGTATACATAGCTATTTTGGGTTATGGAAGTATATTTTCCATTTAAAACTATAAAAACTAAATATATGGGGCTTTATGATAACTACTGTAGAAATGCTATTTTACTTTAGAAGTTTGATTTGAATATCTTACTAAATGAACCTATGTATGAAACCTTAAAACATATTCCAAGTGCAAAAAATACTTCAGTATTGATTAGCTTCAGGGAAAGAGACAATTTCTAATGTATATCATAAAATACCATTTAACAAATATATCAATAATCTACTATTATATACTTAGTAGTACTGGCTTTGTGAACTCCACCCTAGAGACTATGCCTTTAAAATAATAGATTTCTAATATTCAGAATGAATCTCAAAATGTGTAACAAAACCTATATTATCTGCATCTGTATGCTGGTTACTATGTTTATTTTTCAGTTATTAACTTCAAGTTTTTATTGAATTTACCATGAACTTTGACTAATGCATTTTTGTTTTTCAGTTAGTTTTGTGATAGCAATGATTCTAGGTTTCACTTAACTCTACCTAATTCTAAACTACCATTTCCAGTCTGGACTTTGTCACCATCTTTGGTTCCCTGAGACTAAGCTTTATTTTTATATTCAAAATTAATCATTTACCCAGAAAAACAAACATTAAATCACTATGTGTCATGCTGATTCCATTCGACATCTGTTTATGTTGATATTGGTCCAAAATAAATAACACCCTTCTACTTATTTAACCTTTCTCTGCTCTCCACATTCAGTTTTGATTTTAACAACATTGTTGAACTATATTTGAGATTCAGTGAACTGTAAATATTTAAAGTGTACAGTTTGATATGTGTTGACAGATGTATACATATATGAAATAATTGCCATAATAGTGTGAACATATCCTTCACTCTAATATGTTTCTTTGTGCCCCCTTTTATTCCCACTCTCCCACCATATCACAACTTCCTCTAGAAAATTATTGTCATGCTTTCTTTTTGTCACTATAGATTAGTTTGCATTTTCTAGTATATTACATAGTGTATAGCATGTACATGTTTTGTCTGCATTCTTTACTCAGTCTAATTATTTTGAAATCAATTCATGTTTGAGAAGTTATTAATAGTTAATTCCTTTTTATTGCTGAATATTAATCAAGTGTATGGATATGCCACAATTTTTGTCCATTCACCTGTTGAGAGACTTGTTGATGGTTCCAGTTTTGTCCTGTTACAAATAAAACTGCTGTGAACACTCATGTATAAGCCTTTGTATGGAAATATGTTTTCTTCTCTTTTGGATAAATACCTTAAGCTGAGATGGTTGCATCATATGTTAGGTTTATATCTGAATGATTAAGAAACTAATAAATAAATTGTACCATATTGCATTTACATAAGCATTCACATCCTTGTCAATATTTGGTATGGTCATATTTTTCCTTTTACTTTTAGACATTCATTGAGTCAAATTTAGTTGTGGTTTTAATTTGCATTTTCTTAATAACTAATAACTAATTATGTTTGGAATCTTTAATGTGCTTATTTGTCATCTTAATATCTTCCTTGGTACAGTATCAGTTCAAATCTCTTGTCCAATATTTTTGCCCCTTACCCCCTCCTGAGATGGCTGCCTCATCTATTTGCTCATTGTTTTTGCTCATTGTCTGCTCCTTGTCTGGTTTTTTCTTTAGGAGGCACCGGGAACCAAACCCGGGACCTCCCATGTGAGAGGCAGGCTCTCAACTGCTTGAGCCTCATCTGCTCCCCCTCTTGCCTAATATTTTTGGGAAAAGGCATTAGCTTTTTTTCTCAATACTTAGCTTTGCTTTTTTTTATACATTATAGATATTTTTACTTTAGAAGAAAAATGCTCTGATAATATTTTCTGTGACTTACTTTTTTATTTTCTTAATGCAGTCTTCTGAAGAGCACAATGTTTAAAATTTTTGATAAGTTCTAATTAATCAATTGATGTATTTTTTTTATCATTTTTGTTGTACTCTAAGAAATCTGTCTAACCCAGTGTCATAAAGGTATTTCCCTCTGTTGTATTCCAGAAGTTTTTTAATTTAATAATTTTCATGTACATCAATGATTGATTTGATTTAATTTTTTATATGGTGTAAGTGATTAATTGAAGCTCATTTTCTTTTATATTTGTTCTACAACTGTATCTTGAAAGGACTATTCTTTCACACACTGAATTGCATTTGCGTCTATCAAAAATAGGTTGCCCCTAATTTGTGGATTTGTTTCTGGACTCTCTATTCTTTTCCATTAGCTATTTGCCAATCTTTACATTAACAATACTTTTTTGATACATTAGCTGTATAATAGTTCCTGAAATTCCATAGTGTTAGCCTTCCAAACTTGATCTCATCTTTCAAAGCAGTTTTGTCCGTTGCTGGTTCTTTGCATTCACACATGTATTTCAATATCAGTTTGACAATTTCTGTCCATAAAAAGGACTATTGCGATTTTAGGTACATTAGATTGAATCTAGGGATAAAATTGGGAAGAAATAATAATATGATACATAATCTCCTGAAGCATGAACAAGGTATAGTGTTCCTTGTATTTCTGGCCTTTTACAACTTATGTCAGCAAGTTTGTGTAGATTTCAGTGCACAGGTCTTCACAGTTTCATCAGATTGATACCTAAGTAGTTAATATATTTGAAGCTATTGGAAATGGCATTGCCTTTTCAATTTCTATTTCTGATTATAGATAACCCCTATATAAAATATAATTGATTTTTAAAATTGATGTATCCTACAATATTGAAACTCTCACTTTTTCATATGCACCACTTTCTTACACATTTTATTGGTTTTCCATTCATGATTATGCAGTCTGTAAATAAAGGCAGTTTTGGTGTCTTTCTATCCTGGATACTTCTTACATCCTTTTACTGTTTGATTTCACTGGCTAATACCTCAAGCACCATTTTAAGTAGAAGAGATGGGAGTGGATATCTTTGTCTTATTGGTCATCTTAGATGGAAAGTTTACAGTCTTTCATAATTAAATATGATACTAGCTGTAGTTCTTCATAAATACCCTTTATCTGGTTGACAAGTTTCATTGTCACTTAATGTGGTCAGATTTTCAGCTCGTTGAGTTTTTTTTAATTTGTGATAGATGTTGGATTCTCTCAAATGTTTTATCTGCTTCCATAGAGATAATCATATGACATTATTTATTTTTTACTTTAACATGGTGAATTAAATTTATTGATTTTCAAATATTAAGCAAACCCAGATTTAATGACATTAACCAAACTTGGCTACAATTTATCATACTTTTATTTATTATTGGTTTCAAATTGTTAAAATTTTGTTTGGTAATTTTTTGGTAGTAGTATTTTACTGCCAAAAAGGAATTGGTAAGAATTATCTTAAGTTTCTTTAAGATTGTTGGTAGACTTCATATTATTTCTTACTTAAATGCTTGCATTCACAAATGAAGCTAAATGGGCTTAGGAATGTCTTTGTGTGGATAACTATAAATTTAATTTCTCAATAGATAGTATTCAGATCATCTTGAATGAGCTTTGGTAGCTTGTAGGCACAAAGGTGTTCACAGCATTCCCTTATTAGACTTTTATTATCTATAAGTTCTTTTTTGATGTTACTTTAGTAATATCCAATATACGTAATTTGTATCTTCTCTCTCTTTTTAGAGGTATCTTTTATTCTTCTTCTTCTCAAAGAATGAGGTTTTGGTTTTCTTGTTTCTTGTTGTTTTCATATGTTCTGTTTTATTGATATGTGCTCTGATCTTTGTTATTTTTTTATCTGCTTAATTTTGGTTTAATGTGCTCATCTTGATCAATGATAGCCCCCTGGCCCTTTTTGTTACACATTAAAAATTATTTTCATTAAAAATATTTTTAAAGCTCTGAGAACACCAGCAGAATAAATGCACACACACAAATCAACATTTCACTATACCATACTCGAACTGCAGAAATGCAAAGAGAAAGAAAAAATACAGAAAGACACAACAGAAAAAAATATATACCTTACAAATAGAGGAACAAAAATAAGAATTACAGTGAACTTTTCATCAGAAACCATGCAAGTTAGAAGAGAATGGATTAAAATATTTATAGTACTGACAGAAAAAAAATCAACCTATAATATCCATGCATTTATTTTTTGAAAGTAAAAGATAAATACTTTCTCAGACAAACAATGTATGAGGAAGAAATCTATTTTTAAAAAGGTCTTTAGAGAGAAGAAAATAGCATAGATCAGTAACCTGGATCTACCTGAGGAAGGAAAGAGCATTTGATAAGGACTGAAAGAGGATAAAAAAATGATTTTTCTTAGTTGATATAAATGATAAAATATAGAGTGTTTAAATTAATAATTCTAAAATACATTGGGTAATTACAGAATATGGATAAATGGAATGAATGATGAAAATAATGTAAGGAATGGGAAGAAAGAATTGGGATTACTCTACAGTAAGTTACCAAAATTACACATGAAGTGTCATAATGTTATTTGAAAATAGATTTAGTTTAGTTGTAAATATGTAATGCAGACTTTAGAGTAACTATTTAAAAATTAGAGAAAAGAAACTTATATGCTAATAGAGGAAAGAAAATGGAATCATAAATGATTAAATCAAAAAAATTAAAATAAAAAATGCAAAAACTGGGAGAAGAAAAATAAGAACAAGTGCAATGAACGAACAGCTAAAAACATGGTAACTATTAATCCAACTATATCAGTAATCACTTTACATGTGAATGGTTTAATACACTAAATAAATTATAGAAATTATCAGAGAGAATTTTAAAAAAAGTAAGACTGCACTTGTATAGGCTACTAGAAATCCACCTTAGATATAAAGCTACTAATAGGTACATATCATGCTAATACTAATCAAAAGAAAGTTTGTGTAGCTATATTTACTCTATGCAAAGCAGACTTAGAACAATGAAAATGATCATGGATTAAGTGGGGGATCAAGAATAGTGATAAAGTGTTCAATTATCTAAAATATATAATAATGGTCCTAAACATGCATGAACCTTATAAGAAAGCACCAAAATATACAAGACAAAAAAGAGATAGAAATGAAAGGATAAATATACAAATTCACTATTACAGTTATAATGTTGGACTTTAAAACCTTCCTGTTCATAATTGACAGATTGAACTGGTAGAAAACCAACTAAGATTCAGTTCACCTGAATGGCACTTCATCAACTTGATCTAATTGATAATTATAGAATACATTATCCAGTAACAACAGAATAAACCTTGTTTTTCAAGCTTTCATGGAACATTCACCAAGTTGTACCACATTCACCAATGTGTATCCAAAATACACAAGTGAAAAAAAAAAAAAATAGATCATACCAACCATGTTCTCAGACCACAATGGAATTCAACTAGAATTGAAACAAACTTTTAATTAATATTTGGGTAAAGAAGTAGTATCAAGAGAAATTTACAAAAAATTTTAAAAATGAAATAAAATAAAATTTATCAATTTGTGGAATGGAAAACAATGTTTAGATGGAAATAGCACTAAATGCATGTGTTAGAAAAGAAGCAAGATCTAAAATTAATAATCTAAGTATCGATCATAGGAAAATGTAGAAAGAGGAGGAATTAAAGCCTAAAGAAAACATAATAAAAGAAATAATTAAAAGAATAGCAGAAATAAATTAAATAGAAAACTAGAAAACAATAAAGAATACCAAATACAGTGGTACCTCCGTAGTTGTCTTTAATTGGTTCAGGGAGGCATGACAAGTACCAAAAATGAAGAATATCAAACAAATTTTTTCCCATAAGGAATAATGTAAATAGATTTACTGCATTCTAAAATCAAAGATAATGAATATTTTTAAAGCAATATGGAAAAAGATAGGGTTGTATATCATTACTTTACCTGAGAAATAAACTTAAAAATTAAAAAATACTTAGATTAAATAAAATAAAAACTTCAATTTTCCTGTACTGAGAAGAGTCCATGGCCTAATGGGATGGTGGGAGCAGAGTGGTGAGGAGGAGAGGTTACATGGAGTGTTGCTTGGAAGGAGAGTCCCCTCAAATAGAATATCAGGCACTTGTACTTTAGGTGTTCTTTTTCTTTTCTGCCTTTTTTCAACTTGCATCACAGGCCCTGACACTTTCTTTGTCACCCTTACTAAAACCTTATCCCTTAAGGACTGCTTCTGTCTCCTTTTCAGAATTCCTCAAAAGTATGAAATTGTTTGGTCATTCAATAAATTCACATTCCTGCTTGTCAGAGCTTTGTCTGGATGGTACTTCTCCACAAAGTTTTGAACTTCTGCCCATTTTGCACACATTTAGTTTATCAAGGACCTGGGGACATCCTCCCTTATCTCCTCCTCACATGAAGGAATCTCTTTAGCCATCTCTTGTTGCTGCTCCTTCTGTAGTTCCTGCAGCTCCTCAGTGCTGAGCTCTTCACGATGTTCCTCTACTAACTCCTCAACATCAGCAGCATCGACCTCCAGACCCATTGATCGGCCCAAGGATACAACATCTTGCACAACTGTACCCTCTGCACCTGCAGGCTTGGGGTCAGCCTCAAATCCTTTGAAGTCTCTCTGAGTCACAGTTTCTGGCCACAATTTCTTCCATGCCAAATTCATTGTCCTATAAGAGACTTCATTCCAGGCCCCATCAATAAGGTTAAGGCAGTTCAGCATATTGAAATGCTCCTTCCAGAATTCTGTGAGGGTCAACTGGGTGTCAGAGGTGATCTCAAAGCAACTCTGGAAAAGTACCTTGGTGTACAACTTTCTGAAGTTTGAAATGACCTGCTGGTCCATGGGCTGGATGAGGGGAGTAGTGTTGGGGGGCAGGAACCTTACATTGATGAAGCTGAACTCCTCCAGTAAGTCATCCTCCAAGCTTGGACGGTGGGCAGGGACATTGTCTAAAAGTAGGAGAGCTTTCAGAGGCAAATCTTTCTCCATCAAATATTTTTTCACTGAGGGGCCAAACACTTCAATTATCCACTCAGTGAAAAATTGCCTCGTGACCCAAGTTTGTTATTTGCCTTCCACATCACATGGAGTTTTTTTTTTTTTTTCTTTTGAATAAGTAAAAAATCTTTATTTACAGATTCCATGATTATGTATACAGAAAATCCAAAGAAATCTACAGGGAAATTCTTAAAGCTAATAAATGATTTCAGCAAAGTAGCTGTGTAAAAGCTCAAAAAGGGAAAATTAAGCAAACAATTCCATTTACAACAGCATCAAAGAAATAAAATATATAAGAATAAGTTTAACCCGGGATATAAAATACTTTTACATTGAAAACTGAAAAAAAATATTGATGAAAGACATTAATAAGACCTAAACGATTAGCACGATATTGCATGCTAATGAACTAGAAGAGTTAATATTGCCAAGATGTTTATATTGCCAAAAGTGATCTACAGATTCAATGCAATCCCTATCAAAGCTCCAGCATTCCAGTTTTTTATTACATTATGCTTCTTGAAAACTCGCAGGTTTTCACTATGATAGACCAGTAGAGGCTTGAGTTTTCAGTCCCCACTAGCATTCGCACACAACAATAGAATGAACCTGTCCTTCATTGGTTTGTGGCCTGGTAATGCCTTCTCCTCCTTTGTGATGTAGGTCCTACTCGGCAATTTTTCCCAAAAAACTCCGTTCTCAACACAGTTAAAAACTTGGTGGGGAATAAAACCCTCAGCCTTTATGTAGTCTTGAAATTCACTGATGAATTCATCAGCAGCTTTTATTAGCACTCGCTGCTTTGCCATGCCTCATGACACTGTGAATGCCGGTCCTCTTTTTAAAATTATCAAACCAGCTGTGGCTGGCCTTAAAAACTTCAACACTCTCACCACTTGGTTCCGGTTTGTTTTTCAAAGGATTGCATGCAACACTTTCACTTTTTCACATATTATGGCTTCCTATACACTGTAGCCCACTAACTGCTTCTCATTTACCCACAATAATAACAGCTTTTCAACATCCACCAGTGTTTTGGAGTGCTGCTTTGTTACTGCTTTAACTCCTTTCACAACATCAGCCTTTTTTATCCTTTGTTATTCTTTTTTCAGTTTTCATTTTTTTAATTTTACCAGGAGGTCCCGGGGATGGAACCCAGGTCCCTCCATATGGGAGACGGACGCCCAACCATTTGAGCCACACCTGCTCCCACTTAGTTATTCTTTAATGATGGTGGAGACCATTGTTTTAAGCACACTGTATTCCCTAGTAAGATCAGCAATGCAAATACTGCTCTCATATCTACCTATTATTTCATTTTTTTGCTCAATGGTGGTGAGAAGTAATTTTCTTTTCTGCTCATCGCTATCATTGCTCATTTTCTTAGGACACATGATAAGAAAAAAAAAGAACCTCAAAAATTCACAAAATGACACAGAAGCTAGGATAAGACCACAATGGGATGTGCACAGGGCAAGACCTACGGCATGACTAATGCATGGCCCTTTGTTTTGGCTGGAAAGGGGAGCGAGTCATGAGGTAAGTGACACTGAGAAGCTCTAGCTTGTGCATTGAATACTAAACAAATAATGACAAAATTTTCACATCAGAATATGTCAATTACCAAATTCAAGGTGTTTCAAAGCAGTGAGGACCAAGGTATGACTGTAAACCAAAAGCTGGTTCTCTGAAAAGATCATTAAAATTGATAAGCTTTTGGCCATGCTAATGAAGAAAAAAAGAGAGATTTATGCAAATTACCAGTATCAGAAGTCATCAGTTCTGAGTTCAGGGACATTAAGTCCATGTCAAAGAATAGTATGAACCACTCTATACCCATAGATTTTATAATTGTTTAAATAGAACAATTCCTTGGAAGACAAATGAACCAAAATTCACAAGAAGACAAATAGATAAACTGAATACAGAAATTGAATCAATATTTTATAATCTTTTAAAACAGAAAGCAAATGGCCCAGATTTCACTAGTGAACATTCAAGGAAGAAATAATGTCAGTTTTCCACAATATTTTCTAAAGAACAGAAGCTGAGGGAACATTGCCTAACTTATTTCATAAGGGAAGCATTATTGTAATCCCAGAACTAGATAAAGACATTGCAAGAAGGGAAATCTACACACAAACACACACACACACACACACACACACACAAACACCCCAATATCTCTCATGAACATAGATGCAAAAATCCTCAACAAAATATTAGCAAATCTAATCCAACATTCTATAAAATATTAGCAAATTTATAATTGTATAAAGAGAATTATGCACAATGGACAGGTGGTTTTTATTCCATCTCTGCAAGGATGATATAATTGGTTATATCTATTTTAAATCAACTAATGTAATCCAGAGCTTTAACAGGCTAAAGAAGAAAAACCATATGATAATGTCAATTCATGCAGAAAAGTTGCTTGACAAAATCCAACACTCATTCATCACAAAAACTTTTAACACACTAGAAATAGAGGGAAATGTCTCAAGTTGATAAATAATATCTACAAGAATCCTACAACTTAACAACATACTTTATAGTCAGAAACTGTATGCTTTTTATCTAACATGGAGATGTCCTTTGTCAATATTATTATTTAATATTATACTGGAACTCCTTGCTAGTGAATTGACAAGAAAAGAAAATAAAAATATACAAACTGGAAGGACAAAATAAAACTGGCTTTGCTTATAGATGACATTATGGCCTTTGTAGAAAATCCAAAGGAATTGACCTATACACCAAAAACATCCTTGAACTAATAAGCATATTACAGCAAGTTGGCAGCAGACAAAGTAAATAGGTAAAATTCAATTAATTACTTATATACCAGAAATGAACATGTGGACTTAAGAATCAAATGAAAACAATACCATTCATAATAGTACCAAGAATGAAATACTTAGGGAAAACCTCTGCAAAATATATACAAGATTTAAACAGGGATAACTACAAAATTCTGATGAAAGAATTCAAGTAAGATTTTAATAAGTGGAGATATATTCTGTGTTCATAGGTTGGAAGACCCAATATTGATCTACAGATTAAATGCTATCCCAATTAAAATCCTACCAAGCTATCATGGTGCTATGTTAATTTCTTGTGTCACTTTGGCTACATTACGGTATTCAGTTCCTTGCTCAAGCAAGCACTGACCTGATTGTGTCTTTGAAGGTGTTTTGTAGATAGATTTGTATCTATAGTCAGCTGATTGCCTTTACAATCTACCACCAACTAAGGAAATTGCTCTCAGTAATGAGGGGAGTCTCTTCACCCAATCAGTTGGAGGTCTCAAAACCAGTATTGAGAATTTCAGAAGTCAGAAAGAATTTCTGCCTCTGCTTCTGCAAGCCAGGTTCTCCAGGGTAATTCAACCTTACCTTCAGAATTTACAACTTGTGGCCAGCTTATGGAATTTGGACTTACCAATCCCCACAGTGTGAGCCATTTCCCATTTGCCTGGAAACTATTGGATGGCCATATTTTAAGCTATCATGCTTCATTATTGTTTTGTAATTTATTCATTATGCTTCTAGGAAATCATTCATCCTTTTCCAATGAATTCATGTCTCCACAGGCAAAGGGTAAATGAATAAAGAAATGAAAAGATATTTTGAATAGCTGGCAATGCAAATGCCAAGGCTATTGATAATTCAAAATGAAATACCAATGAATTTACTTTTAAAAAATCCATGAATCAGATAGCCAAAGCTTAAAAATGCAATATTAACTAGCTTATAGAAAATTACATTGCTTTTCTAAATAATTGACCACTTTTCAAGTATTCATTCATTTTTGGTTCCAGAGGTATCATATAATGTAATGACTGTGGATAAATAGGCTTATTATGTCTATGATCACATCAAAATGGACCCTGGTGGAAGTAGCAGAAAAAATAGACTCTCTCTATATATATAATATATAGAGTGCAATTCACTGCAATTTAGAATGAATTGATGTTTAGAAATGACTGAGAAGAGTACTAATGTTGGAGATTAAAAGCCACAGAACAGAGCTCAGCCAGTGCCGAGCCCAGTTCATTTTAAATTTTAAAACAGTCAGTGATTTTTGATTGTTTAAAGCTTTGTAAGTTGTGATCCAATTTTGGATGAGCCTTAAATAACATAATTTAAACCCTACCCAAATCCATTACTTTCCCTCTTTCTTACAAAGAAATGGGAAAATACAGGCTCCAGATTAGATCATGGCAAAATTCCCATTGTAAAAAAATATCAAATTCTATAGTTAAAATGCATTACATTGTGGAATTTAGTATAACTCCTCAATTTCCATCAAAACTATACTTTGCCAACTGAATAAAATGAGTTAATTGAAAGATCATGAATTAATATATATAAGGTAAGTCTGTTGTACCAGAGATAGAGGAGTTTACATAAATATGATTTTAGTTATGTGCCACACAGTCATGTTTACATGACATATTAGAAGAACTGTAAAAACTATAACTGTACTTTATGTGTATGGAAGAGAGGGGTATGGTATTAAAAGGAATTGGTCAAGTGGAAGCAGAGCCCTCATTAAATAGCACATTCATTTTTCAAAATATTATGTTATATAACTTTTGTATTAAAAGCTATGCTAGAGGTATTTAGATTGACCTCCAATTCTATGACACCCCTTTAGGAAGCATTGTCTGACAGTATGACTTACAATATGATCCATTCCTTTAAAATAGAGGTTTAATTATAAGTCTGTCTTTCACCTATTAAGCATAAAACTGTCTACAGTAACATCTACTGAAGCTTATATTTGTGTTTTGTAATTAAGGAGAAATATCTTACTTTCTAAATAAAGTTTAAACCCTTCACATATATAAATATGAGGCTAACACTCTTAAATTTCTGGCTATTTTAAGTGATATAGTTTAATTATCATTGACCAATTTTCCATTTTACTATTTAATTTGCAATGTGTAAAAAGTGCTTCTACGAAATGTACACAAATCTTATGAGACAAAGAACATTTGAGCAATAGAAAATTTTACAATAGAGATTGTACAATAGATAATTCTTTTATTCATCATCTTTTCTTCATAAGCATAAAAGAGTTTATGGTTTGTTTGACCTCCAAATACAGGTAAATTTGGGGAAAAGGAAATTTTTACTGGATGAGAGGCAAAGACAATGAATGTTAAGGGAAGTGAACCAATTTACTGACATATTAATCAATGTGAGTGGTTTGTTTTATGGCAAGTGTCTTTTGAGGTAATAAAATTCTGGCTTGTACGTTTGCACAGACATGGCAACTGAAGATTCTTTATCTCTACTCTCCATGGAAAATTCAATCAGCCCTTTAATTTAACCTATCTTTGATGAAGATAAAAATATCTTAAAGTTCCCTATCATGAATTCTTGAAGAGTTGAATTTGCAAAGATGAACCTCAGTTTGCCTTCACCCTATTTTTACTCAGCATCAAATTATTCTTTAAAAGGTCAGTGCTAAGGTAAATTCATTTAAAATGTTGTATAGATTAGTGACTGAAACAACTGGCTTCCAGAAATCTAAGTATAATAGGATGCCACTGTAGGTTTCACTCTTCTAAAAATTACAGTAATTGGAAAGCTTCTGTCCTACCTTAGAACAGTAAAAAGATCCACTCGGGTGTTTTCAGGCTTTCTCTTTTTTATTGTAGGAAATCCTCTCTCAGGATTTCTATCTCAATTTCTCTTCTTGCAATCTGACAAGCCTGAATTGATGGCTGAATAACTCAATTAAAACTTTTTTGCAGTTTCTCTCCCATTGCCTGAATATTATATAAATGATTCCTATTAAATGTATGAGCAATTGAAATGACATTGCAAGAGATGAACCTTTGATAGCTGGGGATTAACTTTTCTGTGTTTGCACATGGAAAGTTGCTTTTCATTCTCTATAAGTGGGTTCTAATGATATAGCAACTCCATTTATCATGGTACATTAATTAGATGGGTTATACTTCCTAAGATAAAATGCATAATAAAAATGTAAGTGTCAAATGAAACAACCTTTCCTCTTAAGAATGTCAGGACCCAGGTTATTCAAACACAGAGTGCACGTTTTTCTCTCTTCTTAACTTTAACAAGCTATTGTTACCTTTTACCCATAACATACTTTGTTTCTATTCATCAGGTTTATTCTGCCCCATTAATTTTTCAGGGATTTTCAGATTCCTCAGTCAAATATTAATCAATTCATTAAGAAACATGTAATAAGTCTAGTGCTTGAAATGTCTTCCCTTCTTCTCTTTCTGGCCATGCTGTATAAAGACAAGGTGAATAAGTTGACCCTTTTTGGAATCACTACACCCCAATCTGTTTGCAAATTACACTGATCAAAACCAATTCACTCTGCCTTTTCCCTGGATATTTCTTCCAGTTTCTGTCACTCAGTCTTTCCTCTCTCATGTTCTCATTCAGACAGAACACTCAGCAGAGTAGATAAAGGAGTTTCAGTCATTCCTTCTGCCTTCACTTCTGTCCCATTTATTTGATTTATGTACTATTTATTGGGAGAAAAGACTCCTGGCTTAGGACTTGGGGTGCCTTAGTATTAGGTATAGTATGACAAACACTTCACTGTATGTTATATACTGACATTTCTTTTTTTATAAATTTTTCATTAGTATTGTAGGTGTACAGAAAAATCATGCATAAAATACAGCATTCCCATACACCACCACCTCCCACACGTGGTTGGGGAACCTTTGTTACAATTGATGATAGCACATTTTTATAATTGTACTATTGTGGTAGTTTGAGGCTTTTGTGTACCTAGAAAATCATGTCTGTTGGACTAATTCATTCTTGTAGTGTAAACCTATTGTAGGTGGGGACTTCTTTTGATTAGGATACTTCAGTAGGGCATGACCCAGGGTGAGTCTTAATCCTCTTACTGGAGGCCTTTATTAACAGTATGAACACAGAGAGAGAGAAAGAAAGGAAGTCCCAGAAGCTGAGAGAAAGAAAGCCAAAGAAGCTGAAGGAGAAAACCAGATGAAGCAGATAGTAACAAAATCCAGAAGAAAAGGGTAAGACCAGGAGATGGCCCCATGTGCCCTGCCAGAACTGTAAGCTTGCAAACTAATATACCTCTATAGTGAAAGCCAATCCATTTCTGTAATATTGCATTCCATAACTCTAGCAGACTAAATTAACTATTAACTAAGCTTGAAGGTTTAATGTAGGGTTCAATGTGTGTGCAGTGTAGTTCTATACATTTTTAAAAGTTTGTACTATTACTATATAAAAATTCTAGCATTTATCCCTTTGAATTACATTCAGGTATATATTCCAGTGCTGTTAATTGCATTCACAATATTGTATACTGTCGTCACTACCCATTACCAAAATATTGCCCTCACTTCCAAATCAGAGCCCCATACATTTTAAGCCTTAACTTCCCATTCCCTCCATTCCCTGGTAACTTATATTCTAGATGCTGATTGTGATTTTGCTTATTCTGATTGTTTCAAATCAGTGAGATGATTCAATGTTTATCCTTTTGTGTCTGGCTTATTTCACTCAACATGATGTCTCCCAGGTTCATCTTTGTTGTTGCATGTATCAGGGCTTTGTTCCTTTCTATGGCTGAAGAATGTTTCTTTGTAGTATATACCACATTTTATTTATCCGTTCATTGGTTGGTGGACACTTGGGTTGCTTCCATCTTTTGGCCATTGTGAAAATGCCATTATGAATGTCAGTGGCAGATATCTCTTTTAGTCATTGCATTCAATTATTTGGGTATATACCAAGTAGTGGGATTGCTGGGTCATATAGTATTTCTATACTTAGCTTTCTGAGAAACTGCCAAACTGTCTTCCACTGAAGCTGCACCATTTTACATTGCCACCAGCAATCAATGTGTGTTATTTCTCCACATTCTCTCCAAAACTTATTTTCCCTTTTTTAATAGCAGCCATTCTAATACATGTGAAATGCTATCTCTTTGTGGTTTTGATTTACATTACCCTGATGCCTAATGACATTGAGCATCTTTTCATGTGCTATACAGCCATTTGTATATGTTCTTTGGAGAGATGTCTACTCAAGACTTTTGCCCATGTATTAATTAGGTTGTTTGTCTTTTTGTTACTAAGTTGAAGGATTTCTTTATACATTCTGGATATTAAACCTCTATCATATATGTGGTCTTCAAATATTTTCTCCCATTGTGCAGTTAGTCATTTTAATTTCACCATAAATTCCTTTTAGGCTCCAAAGTTTATCATTTTGATGAGGTCCCATTTATCTATTTCTTCTTTTGTTGCTTTTTCTTTGGGTGTAAAGTCTAAGAAACCCTTTCCCTGAAGATGCACCCTATGTTTTCTTCTAGACCTTTATAGTTCTAGTTTCTAAATGTAGGTCTCTGATCCATTTTTGAGGTGATTTTTGTAGATGGTATGAGATAAGGGTCCTTTTCTGGGAAAACAGAAATACAGTTTTCCCAATACCATTTGTTAAAGAGACTTCTTTCCCAATGGGCTGTTATTTGAGCACTTGGAAAGATCAGTTGACCAATTCAATTCCATTGGTCCATACAACTGTCCTTGTGTCAGTAACATGCTCTTTTTTTTTTTTCTCTTAACTTTATTTGTACATTTAATAATCAAAAATATAAACAATTAAAAACTAAAAAGTAAACACAGATGAATAAATATATACATTTCTCCATTAAAT